>LVTN01002502.1:0-10891 GCA_001649415.1 Musa itinerans
AAAGGCGAATCAGTCTTATTATCATGATCTCCTCACGATCTGATTTCCTTTGCACAAATCCATGGACATCACAATATATATGCATATATGCAACAAGCAATATAAATTGATAAAAATATCAAAATATAATAACGAAAAAGAATGCGTATCATATCACACGTGACTGGCTTGTATGACACCTATGACTAGCACCGCTAGTGTCAAGCGATGGTACCACTCAGACATTGCCTCCTAGACTGTTAAGCGGTGGTATTGCCAGTACATTGGGTGGCAAGTGGTGGTATCGCTAGTACCCCGAAAACCAAAGGATTTAAAATTTTGACTCTATTTTTGAAATCATTTGAGGTATATAAATACCCCACTCATTCCTGCTTAGAATAGTAAGGAAAAGAGTAGAAAATGAGAAAGAATTCTTGTGAAAAAAGAGTTGTAATCTCTCTTGAAGTGTATAGTCTCTTCCTCCTGGGATTTAGAGGTCTTTATAAGGGAGAAGTGAGCTCTTAGTGTAGAAGAGAGAAGTGTAAAGGTTCTCTCCTGAGCTTGTGAAAAGGAGAAAGAGTTGTAAAGAGGGTATTTTGATCTTAGCCCATTGAAAGAAGATCGTTAGTGAATGCCGGTGTTCTCAATGGAAGAGGAATTGAGAGTGGATGTAGGTCAAGATGATCAAACCACTATAAAATCAGTTTACATTTACTTTATGCTTTTCATTTATATTACAAACTAATTTACTTACTCACTACTCTTATGAACATTTTTAATTTAAATAGATTTTCGATACGGGTTTAATTGAACGAAGTTTTTGAATCGTCCTAATTTTTACAAAAGCACTAATTCACCCCCCCCCCCTCTCTTAGTATCATTTCGATCCTAACAGTTGGTATCAGAGCCAAGTTTCTCTCATTTGGTTCAACACCCAAGAGATATTAAATGACCATTTTCGGTAATTAAGAGGGTTACTCTATTACTCATCCTCTTATGTTCAATAGAATGGACTACACATATTGTAAAACATGAATGAGTGTCTTCTTGCTTTTTATGGATTTCAATTTATGGAATGTCATTGAATTTGGTTTTCAAAAACTCTCTAAACCAATGAACGAATGGAATAATTTTGAGAAGAAAATATTTTTGTTAAATGCTAAAGCTATGAATACTTTATTTTGTGCTTTGGACAAAAATAAGTTTAATCGTATTTCAACTTATAAAACTGCACACAATATTTGACACACACTTAAAGTTACTCATGAAGGCACAAGTAGAGTAAAATAATATAAAATTAATCTTTTATTATATAGTTTTGAATTGTTTCGAATAAAGTTAAGAGAAACCATTGGTAACATATATACTTGTTTTATGAATGTTGTTAACGCTTTAAAAACTCTTGGTAAATCTTTTACTAATCTTGAACTTGTTAATAAAATTTTACGATCTCTTCCAAAAAATTAGGATCTAAAAGTAACTACCATTTAAGAAACAAAGGACTTGAATTATTTTCCTCTTAAAGAACTGATAGGGTCATCAATAACCTATGAAATGACTTGCAAGGTACATGATAAATATGAGAATAACCTTCCAATGAACAAGAATGATATTTTACTTAGAATAAAAGAATACTACTTAAGCGAAAGCTCAAGTGATGATGATGACTTTAAACTTCTCACAAAAAAATTTAAAAAGTTCATAAACTAAGAATCTAAGAATAAAAATAAACTTAAAAATGACACAATAACTTGCTATGAATGCAAGAAGCTGGGGCAATTCAAAAGTGAATATCCACAACTAAAGAAGAAAGCACTTAAGATGACTTTGGATGAATCAAGTACATCAAAAGATGAAGAGCAAACCAAAAAAGATGAGGTGGCGAACTACGCTTTGATGGCTCTCGATGAGGATGTATATAAAACAATCGAAACCCCTTTACATTACAATGAATTACTTGATGCTTTTTATGCATGATGAATTTAAATTAGTTGGTAAGAAATATAAATTGCTAAAAAAGGAACATGCTTCTCTTTTTAGTAAATTTAAAAAATTAAAAAATGAGTATGATAATTGCATGTTAACTCCTTGCATTAAGTGTGAAGAGTTAGATTCACTTAAGAAGGAAAATATATTACTATAACAAATATTAAAAAAATTAAAAATTAATAATAAATTATTAAACATGATTTATGCCAATATGAGTCATGTTTGTAGAAAAGAAGGAATCGACTTTGTGAATAACACTCAATAAAAGCCAACTACTTTTGTTAAAGGACTAACATTACATGTTCCCTCTAAGGTTAAGTGTAATTTTTGTGGTAGACATGATTATTTTGCTTATAAATATTTATTCAAAAATTATAGCTTGTATAAATTAGTTTGGGTTCCTAAAGGAACCATAAATGATTTTATGCCAAAAGTTATTAATAGGTAGATCTAACCATAAGAGACCCAAAGTTAAATGAGTACCTAGAACAAACTTATCTTTCTTGTCGATATGTCTATAATCGAAATTTAGGAGCAAAAGATAATACTTTGATAATGGATGCTCAAGGCATATGACTGGAGATCCAAAACACTTCATAAAGCTCATTAACCAAAACAACAAGAATAAAAAAGGATTATTAGAATTAGAATTATTGGTAACAAATCTTTTGATTAAAGATATTTTATTTTTTTAATGTGTTATACTATTGATCTTTGTCATGACGAAACTTATTTTTTTGGTTTTAAACGATGATGCATGGATTTGATATAAAAGACAAGGGCATGCTTGTATGAAATCGATCACATAAATTGAAACTAAAAGAGAAATATATTTTTCTTGAAAATTTCTCTATCTCTATCTTATCGAGTTTTCAATAAGAGATTGACAAATTTATTTATTATATTTATGATATTTTTTTATGAATCTCTTGAACTAAGAAAGTGATTTTGATGATTCAATAAATTGAATTTGAATGCGTTTTATCCAAATCGTTCACTTGATTTTTGAGATATTTTATTTGTTCTCCTATGTTTCTTTTTGTTATTTACTATAAAGGAGTTTTATCCAAATCATGATCTTGATGACTTGAAATTTCTTATGTATAAATCGAGAACTTTTACTATTTATTCTTATATATTTCTTTTATTAAAGAGAAGAATTATCCTAATGAATCATATTCTTTCTCTTGATTCATCAATATTTATAACTTGAGATTTATTCTATATGAATCAAAATCTTTTATTTACTTATGATTCTTTTTATTATTTACTAAAGATAATATTTATCCAAATGAATCATAATTTTTCTCTTGACTTTTTGATACTCACAAATGATGTACTTTGATGTTTGGAACATTGACGTAAATGTTTCACCATTGTATCCTTCCCTTTTTTTTTATAATGACAAAGGGGGAGAGAAAATTTCTAAATTGTACATTTCAAGAAGCATAACTTGTTTGCTTGCATATCTTAAGAGAAGTAAAAATTACTAACTTGCACATCTCAAAAAAATTGTTAGCTTGTATGTTTCAAAAACTTGGTAGTTGCACTTTTCTCCTGTTTGTTGATGATAAAGGAGGAGAAGTTATGATGATGATTTGTAATTTGGATCATGTATGGTATGATGTACTTTGATATTTTGAAATTATGATGATTTGAAATTATGTATGCAATACTCATAATTTTATGATGCATGCAATTGTTTTGACTTGAATTCAAAGATATTATGATTATAAGGTTATCATTTTTTATTCAAGTTTATTTCAATATATCATATAGATAGGGAGAGTTTAGTTAAAACTCCATCATCAATTGGTTATCATCTAAAAAAGGGAGAGATTGATGAATCTTATATTTTAATGATGAAATTAATTGATGAAGTTATGATCTAATCAATGTTTGAGTGACGTAGGACTAACTTTGATCATAGAAAGGCAAATTGATTGAAGTAAGAGAATTAAATGTTGGGCTGGAATGAAACATATTAGAAGATTGGATGTCGGGCTGAAGGATTGGTCAACGTGCTATAAGATAGACTTTGTGCCATGAGTTTGGATATCGAGCCAAAATGATCAAATATTGTGCCAAGAAGATTGGATGTTGTGGGAGGTCAACATGCTGATGGATCAAGCAATACATCGGAAGAGAGGACGAGTCACTAAAGGATCAGATGAAGAGTTAGATGAACCAATGACATGCCAGACAATATATGATTCATGCTTATAATTGTGTGTGTCTAGATTGAAGTAGTTTAGATCTTAATTGAGTTAGTTTTGGGTGTAACTATGCTAACTTAATTAGGGGTCCATTGGGCCTGAGTTAGGGCTGATTTAGGCCCATTAGGAGGCTCATTTAGTGGCCTACAGTTAGGTCAGGCGGTGGCACTACCAGATCAAGTGGTGGAACCGCCTATGAATGGGAATGTACTGTTGAAATCTTAGATTTTGATGATGAAATCAATTGATAAATTATTTGATCTAATCTATATGTTAAGATAAGTGTGTAGGATTAACTACAATAGCGGTAAAGCATAAAGCAGATGTTGGGTTGGAGTAAAAAATCGGACGATATGTCAAAGATACGGACGATGTGTCGGAAGTTTGCTAGAAGCCTGCTAAGAGTTCGTGGGGAGCTCATCGAGAGTTCGTCGGAAGTACGCCGAGAGTTCATCGGGAGTTCGTTGAGAGTTCACCAAAAGTTCGCCGGAAGATCACCGAGAGAACAATCAATATACCGGACAGAGTTTGCTTGTTTAAATGTCTTAATTATCATAATTAGACCTTAAGTTAAGTTAGGATTGGGAGGTAATCCCACTAACTCAGTTAAGAGCCAACTATGCCTTTAACAAGGCTGAATTGGGCCAGATTGAACAGCTCATTCAGCACCTGAAGTCACGGATGGTAATGGCACCACCTGGGACTCAGTCTCCTAAGTGCTTTAGGCGATAGTACCGCTCAGACTGGGCAGTGGTACCATTGGCAGTTAATGCTGTCAAGCGGTGGTACCACCCTGTCAAGCGATGGTACCACCAGAGCTTGGTCTCCGAAGCTCTATGCGGCGATGGTACTACCCAAACTAAGCGATGGTATCACCCAGTGTTAGTCTACAGGTGGTAGTACCACCCAATAATGGCGGTGGTACTGCCAATACCCCAAAATCTAGGGATGTGACACTTTTTTGCTCCAATTCTAAACTAATTGAGGCCTATAAATACCCCACCATTTTTTGTATGAAAGAGCACAAAAGTATGAACAATATTTTAAAATCTTAGGGTGTTAAAAGTGTTGTAAAAGTGCAAAGAGTCCTCCTTCTCCCTTTCTAGTGTTGTAATCATTCAAGAGAGATGTGAGGCTTGTAAGGGTTATCTCCTAAACCCGTGAAAAGAAGAAAGCGCTGTAAAAAGGTGGTTGGTCTTTGTCTATTGAAGGAAGACCATTAGTAGACGTTGGTGACCTCGACAGAGAAGGAATCAGAAGTGGATGTAGGTCACACTAATCGAACCACTATAAATTCTAGTTTGCATTTCTATTATTACTATTTACTTACTTTGCAATAGCTTCACTTCCTCCTTACTTGGCTTTCACCACCCTTACGAACAAACACGCTTTCAAGTTATCTTCCGAGATTGTTTTTAACGTACAAAGATTTTTAAACCAATGTTTTAATTTACTACACTAATTCATCCCCCCCTCTTAGTGCCGCTCTTGAAATCTTGGGGTGTTAAAAGTGTTGTAAAAGTGCAAAGAGTCCTCCTTCTCCCTTTCTAGTGTTGTGATCATTCAAGAGAGATGTGAGACTTGTAAGGGTTATCTCATAAACCTGTGAAAAGGCAAAAGCGCTGTAAAGAGGTGGTTGGTCTTCGCCTATTGAAGGAAGACCATTAGTGGATGTTGGTGACATCGACGGAGGAGGAATCGGAAGTGGATGTACGTCACAATGACCGAACCACTATAAATTCTAGTTTTCATTTCTATTATTGTCATTTACTTATTTTGCAATTGCTTCACTTCCTCCTTAATTGGCTTTCACTACCCTTATGAATAAATATGCTTTCAAGCTTTCTTCCGAGATCGGTTCTTTTAACATACGAAGATTTTTTAAACCAAAGTTTTTATCCGCTATACTAATTCACCCCCCCCTTTTGTGCCGACTCGATCCTAACAATTGGTATCAGAGATCGGTAACTCTCATTTGGTTTGAAACCCAAGAGAGATGACTTTTACCGACAACCAAGAGGGTCATTCAATTACACATGCACCCATGTTCAATGGGACGGATTACACATATTGGAAGACTAGAATGAGGATTTTTCTAATTTCAATGGATTTTGAGTTATGGAACCTTATGGAAAATGGCTTTCAAAAGTCTTCTCTTCCAATGAACAATTTGAATGAGTTAGAAAAAAAGACTTTCGCTTTAAATGCCAAGGCTATGAATGCCTTATTTTGTGCTTTAGATAAAAACGAGTTCAATCGAATATCTATTTGTGAAACGACTTTTGATATTTGGCACACACTCGAAATTACTCACGAAGGCACTAGTAGAGTAAAGGAGTCGAAGATAAATCTTTTAGTTTATACTTATGAATTAATTTGAGTGAAGCCAAGCGAAACTATTGTTGACATATACACCCGTTTTACGGATATTGTCAATAGTTTAAAAGCTCTTGGCAAATGTTTTTCAAACTTTGAACTTATTAATAAAATCTTGAGATCCCTTCCAAAGAGTTGGGACCCTAAAATAATGGTCATTCAAGAGGCCAAGAATTTAAATAACTTTTCTCTCAAAGAACTTATCGGATTACTAATGACCTATAAGATGACTTGCAATGCTCATGAAGAGCTTGAGAATAATCTTCCAAAGAATAGGAAGGATATGATACTAAGAACTCAAGAACACCACTTGAAAAAAAATTCAAGTGATGAGGACTATAATGATGACTTGGCACTCTTGATAAGAAAATTCAAAAAATTCATAAAAATGAATAAATTTAAAAATAACACTAAAAATAAAATTGAACCCAAGAAAGAACAAGTTATATACTATGAATGCAAGAAGCTGGGACATTTCAAAAGTGAATGTCCCCAAGCAAAGAAGAAGCAACCAAAGAAGAAGAAGGCTCTTAAAGCAACTTGGGACGATTCAAGTACATTTGAAAAAGAGGAGCCAACCAACACAGAGCAAGTTGCTCACTATACACTAATGACTATTGAAGATAAGATAAGCAGTTCATTAGATGAAAATTTATCTTTTGATGAATTACTAAGTGCTTTTCATGATTTATTTGATGAATGTAAATTAGTTAGTAAAAAATATAAATTATTGAAAAAAGAGCATGCTTCTCTAGTTAGTGATTTTGATAGATTAAAAATTGAGCATGATGCTAGTTTAGCTCCTTACACAAAATGTGATGAATTAGAAATGCTTAAAAATGAGAATTTGCAATTACATGAAACTTTAGAAAAAATTGAAATAGGTAGCAAATCCTTAAATATGATTCTTGCAAGTAAGAATTATGTTCATATAAGAGATGGAATCAGCTTTATGAGTAACACTCATAAAAATCTAACCATCTTTGTTAAATGCCCAACTTTGCATGTTTCACTCCGAAATAAATGTAACTTTTGTTACAAATTTAGACATGTTGGTTATCAATGTCCGTTTAAGAGATGTAGTCTATACAAATTGATTTGGGTTCCTAAAGGAACTGTAAAGAACTCCATGTTACCTAATAAGTTAAGTTGATCGATTTTTGAGGCACCCAAGGTCAAATGGGTATCTAAAAATCATCCTTTTTTGTAGAAATGTTTACCATCACAAGCTAGAAGCAAGAGATGATACCTTGATAGTGGATGCTCAAGGCACATGACCGGAGATCCATCTAAATTCTCTAAGTTCACTAGCCTAGACGAAGGGTATGTCACATTCTAAGACAACAACAAGGGTAAAATTATTGACAAATGAACCATAGGTAACAAATCTAACTTTTTGATTAAAGATGTGTTGTTGGTTGATGGCTTAAAGCATAATCTTTTGAGTATTAGTCAATTATATGATAAAGGATATATTATTAGATTTGAATCCAATACTTGCATTATTGAAAAACCACACAAAAACACATCTATGATTGCCCTCAAACAAAATAATATATACACTATCGATATTGATTATCTTTGTAATGAAATGTGTTTTTCGATTTTTAATGATGATGCTTGGCTTTGGCATAGGAGAGGTCATGCAAGTATGAAACTAATCTCTCAAATCTCATCTAAAGAACTTATAAAAGGTATTCCTAACATTAAGTTCGTTAAAGACAATGTGTGTGATGCATATCAACTAGGAAAACAAATAAAAGGCAATTTCAAACCAAAGAATCAAATAAACACCTCTAGACCATTGCAATTGATCCATATGGATTTGTTTGGACCAATTGATACATATGTTGAATCTCGGATTTTGATGATGAAGTCAATTGTAAATTGTTTGATCTAATCTATATGTTGAGAAAAGTGTGCAGTATTAACTACGATAGCAGTAAGACATAAAGCATGTGTTGCCGGAGTCAAGATCGAGATCTCATTGGGAGTTCGAGAGTTTGTCGGAAGTCCGGACATTCGTCGGAAGTTCTGCCTGAACCAACCGAGAAGTCTAGGAGCTTGCCAAAGAAGCTCGTCGGAACTTGCCAAAAAGATCGTCGTAAAGTCCAGGAGCTTGCCGGGATTCTGTCAGAGCATTGTCGAGAGTTCGTCGGATGTTCGCCGGAAGTACGTCAGAAGCTCGCCGGAAGAGCAATTGACGCACCTGAACAAGAAGTACCGTGATCATGTCTTAAGTATCGTAGTTAGAGAGTAAATTAAGTTAAGATTGGGAGGTAATCCCACTAACTTAATTAGGGGGCCATTTGGGCCCTTGATAGGGCTAAATTGGGCCGAATTGAGAAGCCCATTCAGCACCTGAATTCCTAGCCGGCGGTGGCACCGCTAGGGCCAGTGGTGACACCACCTAAGAGACTCGGTCTCCCAGGATTTTTGGGCGATGGTACCGCCCTTGTCAGGCGGTAATACCACCAGTAGTTAATGCTGCCAGCGGTGGTACCGCCAAAGCTCAGTCTCTGAGCTCTGTCAAGCGATCGTACCACCCAGACTGGGCGATGGTACCACCTAGTGTCAGGTGGTAGTACCGCCCAGTAATGACGGTGGTACCGTCAGTACCCCGAAAATCCAGGATGAGACACTTTTTAGCTCCATTTTTAAAGCCTTTGGGGCTTATAAAAACCCCACCCTTTTATGCATAAAAGGGCACGAAAGCATTAAGATAATCTTGAGTTATTAGGGTGTAAAAGTGTTGTAAACAAGTGCTAGAGTCCTCCTCCTCCCTTTCTAAGTTTTAAGATCATTCAAGAGAGGTTTGAGACTTGTAATGGTTCTCTCCTAAACCCGTGAAAAGGAGAAAGCGTTGTAAAGAGATAATTGGTCTTCACCTATTAAAGGAAGGCCTTTAGTGGACGCCAGTGACCTCGTCGAAGGAGGAATCCGAAAGTGGATGTAGGTCATATTGACCGAACCACTCTGAAACTCGATTTGCATTTACTTTGTGCAATTTATTTTATTGCAAACCTCCTTAATCTTCTCTTGCACTTTTATGAAAGCTTTCAAGTTCAACTTCTCTCCGAAACAAATTAAATCGAAACCATTTTCGTCGGAATTAGTTTTAAACGAAACGAATAATTTTCTGAAATCGTGAAAGTTTTCCGCTGTACTAATTCACCCCCCCTCTTATTGCCGCTCTTGATCCTACCAATTGGTATCAGAGTAAGGTTCACTCTCATTTGGTTTTAAACCTAAGAGAGATGACATTTGTCGGCAACCTAGAGAGTCATTCAATTACACATCCACCCATGTTCAATGGGATGGATTACATATATTGGAAGACTAGAATGAGGATCTTCCTAATTTCAATGGATTTTGAACTATGAAATATTATAAAAAATAGATTTCAAAAGTCTTCTCTTTCAATGAACGATTGGAATGAGTTGAAGAAGAAGACTTTCACTTTAAACGTAAAGGCTATGAATGCCTTGTTTTGTGTATTAGATAAAAACGTGTTTAATCGAGTATCGATTTATAAAATGGCTTTTGACATGTGGCACACACTTGAAGTGACTCATGAAGGCACTAGTAAAGTGGAGTCAAAAATAATCTTTTTGTGCATTCTTATGAGTTGTTTCGAATGAAACCAAGTGAGACCATCGGAGACATGTGTACCCGATTTATAGATGCCGTCAATGGTCTAAAAGGACTTAGTAATGGTTTCTCAGATTTTGAACTTATTAATAAAATTTTAAGATCCCTTCCAAAGAGTTGGGACCCTAAAGTAACGGTCATTCAAGAAGCCAAAGATCTAAATAATTTTCCTCTTGAAGAATTAATTGGGTCACTAATGACTTATGAAATGACATGTAAAGCTCATGAAGAGCTTAAGGACACCCTTCCAAAGAATAGGAAGGATATAGCACTGAGAATATAAGAAGACCACTTGAAAGAAAACTCAAGTTATGAGGACTTTGATGAAGACTTGGCACTATTAACAAGAAAATTCAAAAAAATTATAAAAAGAAATAAATTCAAAAATGATACTAAAAATAAATTTGAACAAAAAAAAGAATAAGTTATATACTATGAATGCAAGAAGCCAGGACACTTCAAGAGTGAATATCCCCAAGCAAAGAGGAGGCAACCAAAGAAAAAGGCACTCAAAGCTACATGGGATGACTCAAGTGCTTATGAAGAAGAGGAGCCAACCAACCCCGAGCAAGTTGCTCACTATGTGCTAATGGCTATTGGAGATGAGGTAACAAGTTCAATAGATGCAAATTTAACTTTCGATGAGCTTTCAAGTGCTTTTCATGAATTATTTGATGAAT
>LVTN01002502.1:20040-30085 GCA_001649415.1 Musa itinerans
CCCTCCCCCTCTCCTCTCTGAGTGTTGTTTTGGTCATAACAAAGAGCACTTAAAGTTATTCTTGGCCAAGACTACAAGCAGCCTTCGGCCATGGTAGAGGGCAACAACAGTTGCTGCCCTTCGCTGCCCTTCTTCCTATATTTTATATCAACAACTTTGGCAATAAAACATTAATCTATAATAGCTTTTAATCATACAAAGAGGCATAGTCCAAAACTTCGATTGACGATAAAAATGTAGCAAGTTACATGAAAATAATTCTACACGATTCAACAACACATGTAATTTATAACCAATCATCGCACAATGAACCTAGCTTTGATATCACTATTGAGAAATGTTGGGGAGGTATCACATGTATAGTGGAAAATAGAATACAAAAACTAGTTTTCCAAAAAAGTGATATAGAAACATGATGTAACAATTAGGGGCGAAAAAGTTAACAAACCAAAAAACTACATAAGATTCATGAGACGTTCTCACGTATGGGAGATCATATATCCCCGTAAAATGTAGATCCAAGTCCATGGATAAAGGAGTCAGATGTCCTCTCTAGTAGTGAACCATACAGTAGATGAAGCAACGACGCACCTTCTCTCGCGACATGTTCTTTCCTCGCTTTTACGTAACAGGGGCAGTCTTTTTTGTTACCCTCTCATACTAGAGAGGGGGTAGTCGGCTAAGGAAGAAGTAGAGAGGGAAGTCAGGGAAGTGGCGGCTAAGGGGTCCAGCCATATAATCCTTTTAGTCTCATATTCTTTTTATAAAGAGCTCTTGCTACTAACCCTAATGGATCCTACCCTATTAAATATTAGATATCTATCCAATTATCATAGCATACTAGATACTAGATCTTTATTCAATTATCCCTAGCTTAGTGAAAATTAGATCTTTATCCAATTATCCACTTTAAGCTTTCATTAGGTCTCACTCAACAAATCCAATAAAATAGGGGTTTATTGGATATCACATACTCAATCCTCTATTCATCGCGTCATCAATAATATGTATGTGACCCTTTAGATCCAAAATCAAGTTGGCCATGGGTTATACCTATCAAAACTCCTTCTAACTCAGAACTCTTTCTGATTTAGTGAATTATTATACCATAATAATTCATTCAACTCTTCGACTATGGGTATACTAGGCCATTACACTATAGTCCCCAAATGGTACAGGGGGATCTAATCCATTGGACATGTCTATCCCTAGTTATTGTGTATTTATAGTCCTTCATCCATCTAATATCCCAAAGATCGTATACCGGGTATAGTGCTATCAGGCTTATTTGGAATTTACTTGAGTCTCGTTCCGATTAGATTCTCCTAGAAAACTCCTCTCTCAATCCAAATAACCTTGGCTAGGGATTTGCTTGAGCAAGAATACATGAGACATTCCTCTCATGACACTGAAAGTGAATGATCCTCTATTGATACTCATTTGCTCTTACAAGGCTAGCTACCACTCCCGATGATCGACTATGCTAGATCTAGATCTAGAACTTCTAGACCTATATGTTCGGTGTCAAAGAATAGAGTACTCTTACAGGGCATCCTTGGTGTCTCAGGTCTAAGGACCAAATACACAATTAGGACTACGAAACTACTATTTGACGATGAGGTATCATTAACCATTCAGCATTTCATGAGCAGATCATTTAGTAAACTCATTCTCCAATGAGTACTTACATTATATCCTTAGTGTCCTCATATAAGTAGCTATAATACTAGTTGCCTTCATCATATGGATGAGTATATAGTATACTAGTCTGTCTAACTATCTCGATGTCTCTCTCGAGTAGCCTATGACCGAGAATATTTAAGGTCTACATTTATAGGTGAATTAGTCTCCTTATTATGATCTTATTATGATCCAATTCCCATTGTACAGATCCAAGGACATCATAATATATCAATCAAGCAATATAAAGTGAGAAAATGTCATAATAATAATAACCAAAATGATTGTGCCACATGTCACACATGCCATCACTCACGTGATTGGCTTGCAATACACCTATAACTAGCACCCTTCCACAGGGCAAATGATAGGGATAATTTTGCCTCATGTTAGCTCATCTGCCACAAAGGCCGCCACCTAAGTAGGGCATCAAGTCACCAGCCCCAAATTACACTGTAGTGTATCCTGATGTACCCCACATTAATGACTAACAATAATCACCCTACCTTATCAAGATTAGAGACTAGAATGATCAAGTGGTTAACATAATCTTATCCTAGGCCAGCTAGTAAAAAGACCCAAGGATTAGGTATAAAAAGGAACCCATTAACTCACGTTGAGGGAGAGCGCTCTACACCCTAACTTAATCATATAGTTTACATAGATATCTTCTCCCTGTAGGGAAATATAGGGGTGACATCACATGTACAACGGAAGAACAGAAAATAAAATCCTTAACTTTTCCAAAGATGTGTTCATTGTCGTGCGAAGATTGGTGCGTAAAATCCGTAAAACTGAAAACCACGCGTGAGATAGTTGTGTTACCTAAAGAGATCGTATATCCCTAAACCCCTACAGATCTGTAAGAGAGGATGAAGGAGGTCAAGCATTCTCCTCTCTAGTAGTGATCCACATAGTAGGACTACGACGACGCTCCTCAAATCTCCAATCCTGCCATTTGAAGAGGAGAAAGGGAGAGGAGAATAGAAGATGGCAACCAAGAGAAGCTCTAGCTTATGAATTTTTTGTTCCCTCCTATTTATAGAGGCTCCTTATCAACTTAACCCTAATGGATCCTCCCCTTTTAGGTATTTGATCTCCATCTAACTACCCAAACCTCTTAGATTAGTAGATCTTTATCCAATAATCTCTTATTAGCTCTTACTAGATCTCCTCTATAGGATCCAATAATTCAATAGCTTATTGGATATCCAATAAGATAGGAGCTCTGACAGATATCTCATATCCGAACCTCTACTCATCACAATGCCTACCATATATGTGTGACCCTCTAGCCCCAATATTGAGTTGGCCATGAGTCATACCTGTCAGAACTCCTTCTAGCTTAGTAAATTATTATCTCTATAATAATTCACTCGACTCATCGACTATAGACGTATTGGGCCACTATGTCGCAGTCCTCAGACGATACAAGGGAATCCAATCATTTGGACCTATTTATTCTCAGTTACCATATATCTATAGTCCCTCGTCCATTTAATACCCCAAAGACCATATATCGGGTATGGTACTATTAGGCCCATACAGTTTCTACTCGAGTCTCTCTAATCGGATTCGTTTGGAGAACTCTTTCTCTCTCAATCCGAATGACCCTGGTCAGGGATTTGTCTAAGCAAGAATACATAGGATATTCTTCTCATGACACCGAGAGTAGATTTCCTCTATCAACACTCAATAGCCTTCGTAAGGTTGGCTTTTACTCTCGATGACCGGTTGTGCTAGATCTGGAACCTCCAGACCTATAACTCTTGTATCAAAGAGTGGAGTACTCATATAGGATATCCTTAGTATCTCAAGTCTAAGGACTAGAGACACCATTGGGATGACGAAATCATTGTTTGATAATAAGGCATCATCAACCATCCAGCATTCTATGAATGGATCAATCAATAAACTCATTCTCCAATGAGTACCTGCATTGTATCCCTAATGTCTCCACACAAGCAACTATGAAACTAGTTGTATCCATCATATGGACGGATATACAATATACCTGTCTATCCGGTTATCTTGATGTCCCTCTCGAGTAACCTATGATAAGTGAATGATCCTCTATTGATACTCATTTGCTCTTACAAGGCTAGCTACCACTCCCGATGATCGACTATGCTAGATCTAGATCTAGAACTTCTAGACCTATATGTTCGGTGTCAAAGAATAGAGTACTCTTACAGGGCATCCTTGGTGTCTCAGGTCTAAGGACCAAATACACAATTAGGACTACGAAACTACTATTTGACGATGAGGTATCATTAACCATTCAGCATTTCATGAGCAGATCATTTAGTAAACTCATTCTCCAATGAGTACTTACATTATATCCTTAGTGTCCTCATATAAGTAGCTATAATACTAGTTGCCTTCATCATATGGATGAGTATATAGTATACTAGTCTGTCTAACTATCTCGATGTCTCTCTCGAGTAGCCTATGACCGAGAATATTTAAGGTCTACATTTATAGGTGAATTAGTCTCCTTATTATGATCTTATTATGATCCAATTCCCATTGTACAGATCCAAGGACATCATAATATATCAATCAAGCAATATAAAGTGAGAAAATGTCATAATAATAATAACCAAAATGATTGTGCCACATGTCACACATGCCATCACTCACGTGATTGGCTTGCAATACACCTATAACTAGCACCCTTCCACAGGGCAAATGATAGGGATAATTTTGCCTCATGTTAGCTCATCTGCCACAAAGGCCGCCACCTAAGTAGGGCATCAAGTCACCAGCCCCAAATTACACTGTAGTGTATCCTGATGTACCCCACATTAATGACTAACAATAATCACCCTACCTTATCAAGATTAGAGACTAGAATGATCAAGTGGTTAACATAATCTTATCCTAGGCCAGCTAGTAAAAAGACCCAAGGATTAGGTATAAAAAGGAACCCATTAACTCACGTTGAGGGAGAGCGCTCTACACCCTAACTTAATCATATAGTTTACATAGATATCTTCTCCCTGTAGGGAAATATAGGGGTGACATCACATGTACAACGGAAGAACAGAAAATAAAATCCTTAACTTTTCCAAAGATGTGTTCATTGTCGTGCGAAGATTGGTGCGTAAAATCCGTAAAACTGAAAACCACGCGTGAGATAGTTGTGTTACCTAAAGAGATCGTATATCCCTAAACCCCTACAGATCTGTAAGAGAGGATGAAGGAGGTCAAGCATTCTCCTCTCTAGTAGTGATCCACATAGTAGGACTACGACGACGCTCCTCAAATCTCCAATCCTGCCATTTGAAGAGGAGAAAGGGAGAGGAGAATAGAAGATGGCAACCAAGAGAAGCTCTAGCTTATGAATTTTTTGTTCCCTCCTATTTATAGAGGCTCCTTATCAACTTAACCCTAATGGATCCTCCCCTTTTAGGTATTTGATCTCCATCTAACTACCCAAACCTCTTAGATTAGTAGATCTTTATCCAATAATCTCTTATTAGCTCTTACTAGATCTCCTCTATAGGATCCAATAATTCAATAGCTTATTGGATATCCAATAAGATAGGAGCTCTGACAGATATCTCATATCCGAACCTCTACTCATCACAATGCCTACCATATATGTGTGACCCTCTAGCCCCAATATTGAGTTGGCCATGAGTCATACCTGTCAGAACTCCTTCTAGCTTAGTAAATTATTATCTCTATAATAATTCACTCGACTCATCGACTATAGACGTATTGGGCCACTATGTCGCAGTCCTCAGACGATACAAGGGAATCCAATCATTTGGACCTATTTATTCTCAGTTACCATATATCTATAGTCCCTCGTCCATTTAATACCCCAAAGACCATATATCGGGTATGGTACTATTAGGCCCATACAGTTTCTACTCGAGTCTCTCTAATCGGATTCGTTTGGAGAACTCTTTCTCTCTCAATCCGAATGACCCTGGTCAGGGATTTGTCTAAGCAAGAATACATAGGATATTCTTCTCATGACACCGAGAGTAGATTTCCTCTATCAACACTCAATAGCCTTCGTAAGGTTGGCTTTTACTCTCGATGACCGGTTGTGCTAGATCTGGAACCTCCAGACCTATAACTCTTGTATCAAAGAGTGGAGTACTCATATAGGATATCCTTAGTATCTCAAGTCTAAGGACTAGAGACACCATTGGGATGACGAAATCATTGTTTGATAATAAGGCATCATCAACCATCCAGCATTCTATGAATGGATCAATCAATAAACTCATTCTCCAATGAGTACCTGCATTGTATCCCTAATGTCTCCACACAAGCAACTATGAAACTAGTTGTATCCATCATATGGACGGATATACAATATACCTGTCTATCCGGTTATCTTGATGTCCCTCTCGAGTAACCTATGATCAGGATTATTTAGGATCTATATTTAAAGGCGAATCGGTCTCAGTATTATGATCTTATCACGATCTGATTCTCATTGTATAGATCCATGAATATCATAATATATTTATGCGACAAGCAATATAAAGTGATAAAATATCAAATAATAATAATAAGCAAAAAGATTGCATGTCAAGTCACACATGCCAGCACTCACGTGATTGGTTATGACTAGCACTCCCCTTCACTAACTTAGCATTAGAGGGGCCATGTTAGGCAACCCTCAACATCAGCTTATTATGTAGGATTGCTAATCGCCTGAAGACATTCGGATGATCCAACCCTATAGGAGGAACCTTGCAACCAGGAAGATCCTAGTTCACCTACTCGGTTATCTCGAAATGAGTCCTCACCAACAAAACGACTTCCAACCAGGTAGCCTATGTGGTCTCACCTCACTAAGTCTCTCACGTTAGCTAGGAAGGGATACCTGGATGAGACTATACATTCGATAGTGGACTGATCAAACTAACTTATCAATCGACAATACTCATAACATCATCAGCAAGTAAGTAAAATATCATATATAAATAAGACTAATATAATAAACTTACTCTCACTAACCTTTAAATATATATAATTATCAACAATATTTTTCTTGAATCCAAATGAAGATATGAAATTATAAAGTTTTATATTCCATTATTAAAAAGCTTATTTAAGGTCATAAATGATTTTTTAATATTTTAAGATAAATAGTTTGCATATTATCTATGAATAGTATAGGATGTTACATATAAATTTCTTTATCTATATCCTCATTCAAAAAACTTATTTTTACATACATTTCATGTGACTCAAGATGAGCTATTAATGTCATAATAATTTTTAATAATTTTTAATAATTTTTAATAATTTTTAATAATTTTTAAATTTAAAATATTTTTTATAATCGATGTATTCTTTTTAGAAAGATGTTGGCTACAAATCTAACTTTATATCATTTAATATTATCCTTTGAGTTATATTTAGTTTTTAAGACTCATTTATAATCTATTATTTTATAATTATTGAATAATTCATTGAATTCGGGGAAACTATTTTGATATATTAATTTCAATTCTTTTTTCATTACATCATGTCATTTTTTAGAATTATTATTATTTTGGCTTATAAAAATAATAAAATCTTTTTTATTCGTATACCATATTATAATTCTTATATATATGCTACATAATAAAAAAAAATGATAAGTCACCTTTGGCCTTAAGATCTTCAAGTTATCGATTACGATTATTCTATAAGCTCATTAGCAGTTATATCAATATTACTTTGTTGTTCACATTCATCAAATTATTTAGTGATTTAAGGAACAACTACTTCTTAAATAAAAAATAACTAAAAGTGTAAACTTAATATCAAGATTAAATTTTAGAAAAAATTCACTCTTGACGATTTCATAATTTTCTAGAAATCTTGTATTAGCATATCTAACTATTTCCATACTATGATTAGGGTAATATAATATATATACACTTTAAAATTTTCAAGATAACAAATAAAATATTTAGATATAGTTCTTGAATCTAATTTTTTCAATTAGATTAAAAAACTTAACTCTATTTTATCCTGAATATATAAATATCTTAAACTATGTTTTCTACTAGTCCCTAATTCAAATGAAATTATGAAACTTAATAGAAACCCTATTTATATATATAACTATTTTTATAGCTTCACCTATTGTGTATAAAAGAATAACTCTATCATCTTTCTAGTTATATTAATAACAGTAAGATTTTGCATGAATAATCTTGTTTAATTATATCATATGTAGTAAAATGTACTAAACATAAATACTTAATTTTTTTAAGAATCTAATAAAAGACCCTAAAGATTCTAACCTGATTTATTATATTTGTTAGGATCAAGAGCGGCACTAAGAGGGCGGGGGTGAATTAGTGCAACGGAAAACTTTTTTGATTTCAGAAAAATATTCATTTCGATTAAAACTGATTTTGACGAAAATGGTTCTGATTCAATCTATTTCGGAGAGAATATGAACTTGAAAGCTT
The DNA here is from genome assembly GCA_001649415.1 of Musa itinerans. Classification (NCBI taxonomy): domain Eukaryota; kingdom Viridiplantae; phylum Streptophyta; class Magnoliopsida; order Zingiberales; family Musaceae; genus Musa; species Musa itinerans. The sequence continues at coordinate 28,158 of LVTN01002502.1, forward strand.
TCGTAAAAGTGCAAGAGAGGATTAAGGAAATTTGCAGTAATGTAAATTGCACAAATGAAAAGTAAACCAGAATTTAGAGTGGTTTGGTCAATGTGACCTACATCCACTTTCGGATTCCTCCTCCGACGAGGTCTCCAGTGTCCACTAAAGGCTTTCCTTCAATAGGCGTAGGCCAACCACCTTTTACAACTCATTATCCTTTTGCCGGGCTTAGGAGACAACCCTTACAAGTCTCACTCATCTTTCTTAGATGATTACAAGGCTAAGAGATGAAGGAGGAGAACTCTTCACTTTTACAACACTTTAAGACTCAAGAACTCAAGATTATACCAATAAGTTTCGTGCCCTTTCATGTAGAAAAGGGTGGGGTTTTTATAGGCTCCAAATGCTTCAAAATTGGAGCAAAAAAGTGTCTAATCTTGGATTTCCAAGGTCCTAGCGGTACCACCGCCATTACTGGGCGGTATTACTGCCTGACACCTGACACTGGGCAATACCACCGCCCAATCTGGGCGATACAACCACTTGACAGAGCTCAGAGACCAAGCTTTGGCGGTACCACCACCTAACAGGGGTGGTGCTACTGTTGGCAACATTAACTGCCGGTGATACCACCGCCTGATAGGGACAGTACCACCACTCAAAAATCCTGGGGCACTGCTTTCCAGGCGGTGCCACCGCCGGACATATTTTTAGGGACCGAATTGGCTGGTCAATTCGGTCAAATTCAGCCCTATTTAGGGCCCAATTGGCCCCTAATTAAGTTAGTGGGATTACCTCTCAATCCTAACTTAATTTATGCTTTAACTATGATAATTAAGACATAATTACATCACTTCTTATTCCGGTGCATCAATTGCTCTTTCGGTGAGCTTCCGACATACTCTCGGTAATACTCCGGCGGACTCTCGGCAAGCTCCTGAACTTTACGATGATCTTCTTGGCGAGCTCCGACGAGCTTCTTTAGTAAGCTCCTAGACTTCTCGGTTGGTTCCGGCAGAACTTTCGACGAACGTTCGGACTTCTGACGAGCTCTCGAACTCCCAATGAGATCTCGATCTTGACTCCGGCACAACACTTGCTTTATGTCTTACTGCTATCGTAGTTAATCCTACACACTTTTCTCAACATATAGATTAGATCAAACAAATTACAATTGACTTCATCATCAAAATCTGAGATTCAACAATCTCCCTCTTTTTGATGATTACAATCAATTGATGACAGAGTTAACCTTAACTCCTCCTATCTATATGTCATACTTAAGAAAAGATATTATTAAATTCAAGACCTTTGAATTCAAGAAACAAACTGATAAAGATAAGTTCATTAGACATATCAACATGCACATCATGATTCCTATCATGATCTAATATTCTCAAAATATGATGCCAAGTATTTATTAAAATGATGTCAAGGCATGACATCCATTTTCAAGTATGATATTTCAAATATGAAAGATGACAAAGATAGCAATTCATTATTCTATGGCAAGATATCCATTGTAAAATTACAAGTTAAGCTCTAGATATCTTATCATAATAAAAGAAATTTATCAAGCAAACATTTCAAGTATATATGATGAAATACATTGCATACATTTGTCATCAATTTACCACATTTTGGTATTATTTCTCCCCCTTTGTCATCAACAAAAAGGAGAACAATTCAACAATGCAAGTGTGGTAAAGATTCATGTCACATTTCAATTTGTATTTGACGATACCAATCATATTTTAAGCATTCATGACATGGAATCATTTAAAAATTCTCAACATTACAAGTTATAAACATTTAAAGAGATAGTTTCCATCAACTTCTCTCCTTTTTTCATCAAAACTTTGCCTGAATAAGGAAAGTAAGGAGGAAATCCATTAAGAACCAACTTTGTGAAATGATTTGAATCAAGTCAAAAATGATAAAAGAGT
>LVTN01002503.1:20568-31114 GCA_001649415.1 Musa itinerans
AATCTGTAGGGTTAATTGAAACAGAAGTCTTAGTAGGCGTTTAAACTCCAAATCATTTAATCTAGGTATCAAAATAATGGGTTTTTAGTCTAATTTCAAATGGATTAGGCTTTACCAAAATCGGAGTTTAGTTCTAAAAGTTAGGTCCGAAACAATATATAGAGGTCAAATTTCTGAAAAATTATAGATTCATGGCTTTGTATCAAAATGAAAGAAATGTCTGGTTCTCAACTAAAATCTTTCAATTTTTTTCAGATTTAAGATGAAATCAGAGATCAAAAATTTTGTAGGAAGAGATTAGAACACTTGCCTTAAACAAATTTGAGTCCTAAAAGTGTGGAATTGATGCAAAACCTCAAGCCAAAGCAAAGCTTTTTCTTCTTCTTCTTCTTTTTCTTCTTCCCTTCTCTTCTCAAACTAACATTGGTTGCATAAACTTAAATTTTCTTTCTTTAATCTCTCATCTAATTACTCTAATTACTTGGGTTTGGCTAATACAAGGGTTGCAAGGTGTCATGCATGTATGAAATGGGCTTATGTTTCATCCATAGAACCAACATGGGTGACACGATACTTAGGTTAGCTAGTGACACATGTCCACCATATATTTTTATTTATTTATTTATTTATTTATTTATTCTTGAATTAAATCTGAATCTTTCATAAATCATATCAAATTTCTAATATTTACTCTTAGGTTCTTACATTACAAATAAGCCCTTACAAAATTTTCAAAAATGAGGGATGTTACACAATGGCGGTAGTACGGCCCAGTAACGACGGTGTACCACCAGTACCCTAGATTCCGAGGACATGATACTTTTTGGCTCCAATTTTAAAGCCATTGGGGCCTATAAAAATCTCACCCTTTTCTGCAGGAAAGGGCACGAAAGTATTCACTTAATCTTGAATTCTTGAGTCATAAAAGTGTTGTAAAAGTTAGAGTTATCCTCCTTCATCTCTTAGCCTTGTAACCATCTAAGAAAGAGGAGTGAAACTTGTAAGGGTTGTCTCCTAAACCCAAGAAAAGGAGAAAGTGCTGTAAAGAGTTGTTCGGTCTTTACCTATTGATGGAAGACCTTTAGTGGACGCCGGTGACCTCGTTGGTGGAGGAATCCGAAAGTGGATATAGGTTACCTTGACCGAACCACTCTAAATTCTGGTTTGTTTTTTAGTTTGTGCATTTTACTTTACTGCAAACCTCCTTAATCTTCTCTTGCACTTTTACAAAAGCTTTCAAGTTCAACTTCTCTCCGAAATAGATTGAATCGAAACCATTTTCATTGGAACCGGTTTTAAACGAATCAAACAATTTTCTGAAATCACGAAAGTTTTTCGTTGCACTAATTCACCCCCCCCCCCCCCTTAGTGCCCCCCTTGATCCTAACATTTTTTGCTACCACCTATTCTACTCTCCTCTTCTCCTTGTCAGCCAATAGCCCTTATTTGGGGGGTGTGGAGATTTGGACTATGATTCGAGGAGCATCTTCGCAGATCTTGCCATGTGGATCACCACTAGAAAGGAGGATAGTTGACCTCCTTTATCCTCTCAAACAGGTCTATAGGATTTCAAGGATACACGATCTTCCTAGGTAATGCAACTATCTCACGCGTGGGGTTTTGCACAACAATCTTCGCACGACGATGAAACCTTTGTTTGAAAATATGGGATTTTCATTTTTTATTCTTCCATTACACATGTTATGTCACCTCTAGATTATTTAACAGCCTGGAGTCCTAGCCGCTAGGGACTCCTTAGCGGCTAGGAAACCCTAGCTGTTGTTAAGATCATAAAGGCACTAAGAGGGGGGGTGAATTAGTACTTTCAAAAAATTAAGATATGAAAACTTTTATTCAATGAAACCCATATAGGAAATATGCTTAACTTGAAATATGAGTAAAAGTAGTAAGCAACTAAATTAGTAAGCAATAAGAATGAAAAGGCATAAATAGAAATGCAAACCAGATTTATAATGGTTCGATCATCCCGACCTACGTCCACTCCCGATTCCTCTTCACTCAAGGCCACTGGCTTTCATTATCGATCTTCTTTTCAATAGGTAAAGATCAACTACCTTTTTTATAACTATTTCTCCTTTTCATAGATTCAATAGAGAACCTTTACACTCCTCTTTTACAAAGAGACCTTACTCCTCTCTTAGAAAGACTTCTAAACACTAGAAGGAAGAGACTCAACACTTTAAGAAAGTTTACACACTTTTTTTTTCTCAAAAATTCTTTTCCTTTTTTGCTCTCTTTTCTTGCTGTCCCAAGTAAGAATGAATGAGGTATTTATAGGCCCCAAATGGCTTCAAAAGTGGAGTCAAAATTTTAAATCTTCGGGTTTTCAAGGCATCGATGATACCACCGCTTGTGCTAGGCAGTACCACCGCTTGACACTGGGCGGTACCACCGTCAACCCTGGTGGTACCATCGTTGGGTTTTTTTGGAATAGTACATTCCATACTTTCCAGCTCAAAGGCAGTTCCATCGCTTGGCCTAGTGGTGTCACCACTTGGCCCAACTTCAGGTCAATGAATTAGCCTTCTAATAGGCCCAATTCAGCCATGATTCTGGCCTAATGAGCCTCTAATGAAGTTGGCATTGTTACACCTAAAACTAACTCAATTAAGACCTAAACTACTTCGATCAAGACACAAATGATTACAAACATGAATCCTATGTTGTCCGCCATGTTATTGGTTCATTCAATGCTTTATCTAAACCTTCGACTCATCGTCCGCTCCTTTAGCATATTGCCCAATCCATCAGCATATTAACTTCTTGCAACATCTGATTTTCTTAGCATAATGCTTGATCCTTTTGGCCCGATGCTTAAACTCATGGCACGAAGTCTATCTTCTAGCATGTTGACCAATCCTCTGACTTGATGTCCAATCTTCTAACATGATGCTCTCAAGCCCAACATCTGATTCTCATGCTTCAATTGATTTGTCTTTCCATGATCAAAGTTAGTCTTATGTCACTCAAATGCTCATTATATCATAACTTTATTAATTGATTTCATCATCAAAATCTCAGATTCAACAATCTCTCCCTTTTTGATGATGATAACCAATTGATGATAGAGTTTTACCTAAACTCCCCCTGTCTATATGACATATTAAAATAAACTCGAATTTAGAAAATAATATCCTTCTAATCATAATATCTTTCAATTCAAGTCAGAACAATTTTAATGATGGTGACTTTTACATCATTACATGCATAATTTCAAATCATCATAATTTCAAAATATCAAAGTGCATCATAACATGAATGATTCAAATTTCAAATCATCATAACTTCTCCCCCTTTATCATCAATAAAAAAGAAAAAAGTACATGTGTTTTACTTCTCTTTGAAATATGCAAGCTAGTAATTTTTTGCTTTTCTTGAGATGTGTAAGCTAGCAAATTTTTTGCTTCTCTTGAGATGTGCAGGTTTGTAAGTTTTTGATTCTTTTTGAAATGTGCAAGCTAGCCAATTTTGCTTCTCTTTTGAAATGTGCAAGCCAGTAAGTTTTACTTCTCTTTCAAATGTGCAAGCTAGCAATTTTTTCTTCTCTTCAAAGTATTGAATCTCATATTTTGATGATGAAATCAATTGATGAGTTTATAATCTTTGTTGAATCTCATATTTTGATGATGAAACCAATTGATAAGTGTTTATGACTTGATCTGCGTTTTGAGTGACATGGGATGCTTCGATCAGGGAGAGACAATTAAAGCAGGAAGAATCATGTTGGGCCGGAGCAAACATGTCAGAAGATTATACGTCGGGTCGGAGGATCGGTCGACGTACCGGCAGAAGGCTTCGAGTCGTGAATTTGGGCATCGAGCGAATAAGAGCGGATATTGTACCAAGGATATTGGAGTTGCGGAGGTTAATTGGACAATTGGGCAATAGGCCGCAAGAGAGGACGATGCACCAAAGAATTGGACTAAGCGTCGATGGACCAATGACATGCCGGATGACATGATTCATGCTTAGTAATAATTGTCTAGATCAAAGTGTATTTTTCTGTGTGCAAGATTAACTACGATAGTAAGGTATAAAGCAAAATAAAGTCCCGGAGTCAAGAACGCGATTTCGTTGGGAGTTCAAGAGTTCGTCGGAAGTCTGGATGTTCGTCAGAAGTTCTATCGGAATTGACCGAGAAGTCCTAGAGCTTGCCAAAGAAGCTTATCGGAACTCGCTAAGAAGATCATCGTGAAATCCAAAAGTCCATCGGAACATTGTCGAGAGATCGTCGGAAGTTCACCGGAAGAAACTGGACTTATTTTGCTTAGAATATGTCTTAGGAATCATAGTTAGCATATAATTGGAGTTGGGATTGGGAGGTAATCCCATCAACTCTGTTAGTGGCCAACTGGGCCCGAAGTTAGGCTGGTTTAGGTAGGATTCAAGGCCCAACCAGGACATTGATGATGAAACCAATTGATAAGTGTTTATGATTTAATCTGCATTTTGAGTGATGCAGGATGCTTCGATCAGGGAGAGACAATTAAAGCAGGAAGAATCATATTGGGCCAGAGTAAACATGTTAGAAGATTGGATGTCGGGCTGGAGGATCGGTCGACATATCGGCAGAAGGCTTCGAGCCGTGAATTCGGGCATCGAGCCAATAAGAGCGGATATTGCGCTAAGGATATCAGAGTTGCAGAGGTTAATTGGCCGATTGGGCAATAGGCCGCAAGAGAGGACGATGCGCCAAAGAATCAGACGAAGCGTCGATAGACAATGACATGCCGAACGACATGATTCATGCTTAGTAATAATTGTTTAGATCGAATTATGTTTTTCTGTGTGCAGGATTAACTACAATAGCAAGGCATAAAGCAAAATGAAGTCCCAAAGTCAAGAACGTGATTTCGTTAGGAGTTCAAGAGTTCGTTAGAAGTCCGGACGTTCGTCGGAAGTTCTGCCGGAATTGACTAAGAAGTTTTGGAGCTTGCCAAAGAAGATCATCAGAACTCGCCAAGAAGATCGTCGTGAAGTCCAAGAGCTTGTCGGGAGTCCGCCGAAATATTACCGAGAGATCATCGGAAGTTCGCTGGAAGATCATCGGAAGCTCACCGAAAGAAACCAGACTTATTTTACTTAGAATATGTCTTAGGAATCATAGTTAGCACTTAATTTGAGTTAGGATTGGGAGGTAATCTCATCAACTCTATTAGGGGCCAACTGGGCCTGAAGTTGGGCTGGTTTGGGCCAGATTCAAGGCCCAACCAGGATGCTGAAAGCCTGGCCAGCGGTGGCACCGCTAGGGCCGGCAGTGGCACTGCTTGGGAAACAGCACCCCAGGAATTTTGGGCAGTGGTACCACCTAGTGGCAAGGTGCCAGGCAGTGGCACCGCCCTTGTCAAGTAGTGGTACCACCCAACACAGTGTTAGTGTCAAACTGACACTAGCGGTGGTACCGCCTAGCACAAGCAGTGGTACCGCCCGTACCCAAGAAATACGGAATGAGATATTTTTAGGCTCCAAGTTTGAATCAACTTGAGGCCTATAAATACCCCTCTCATCCCTGGTTAACTTACATAAGCAAAGAAAATTTAAAAATGAAAAAACGCTATAGAAATCTCTTGTGAGAATCCTCCTCTTCTAGTCTAAGTGTTAGAATAGTTTGAGAGAGGAGTGAGTGCTTGTAAAGGTTAACTCCTAAGCCTATGAAAAGGAGAAGAGGGGTGTAAGAAGGAGGTTGATCTTCGCCTATTAAAGGAAGATCGATAGTGGATACCGGTGGCCTCGACGGAAGAGGAATCAGTAGAGTGGATGTAGGTCACGACGACCGAACCACTATAAAAATCTAGTTTTCATTTCCTTTTAGCACTTTACTTTAACTGTAAGCTGCCTTCTTATTGCTTTCAAAGTTAAGCATTTCCGAAATTGATTTTAATCGTACGAAACATTTTTAGAACCGTCATTTTTACCGTTGCACTAATTCACCCCCCCTCTTAGTGCTGACTCGTTCCTAATAATCTAATCTGTGTTTAGAGTGATATAGAACTAACTTCGATCAAGGAGAGGCAAATTGATTGAAGCAGGAGGAATTGGATGTTGGGCCGGAGTTGAACTTGTCAGGAGATTGGACGTCAGGTCGGAGGAAAGGTCGACGTGCCAATAGAAGGACTTTGTGTTGTGAGTTCGAGCATCGGGTCGAAGAATCGGACATTAAGCCAAGGAGATTGGAAGTTGTGGGAGTCAACATGCCGATTAGGTAATACACCAAAGGAGAGGACGATGCACCGAAGAATCAAACGAAATGCCGGAAGAACCAATGACATACCTGTTGAATCTTGGATTTTGATGATGAAATCAATTGGTGAATTAATAATCTAATCCATGTGTTGAGATAAGTGATGCAGGACTAACTACGATCGTGAAATAGGCAAAATGATTAAAGAGGAATCTAATGTTGGACTGAAGTTAATGATTGGGCATCGAGCTGGATGAATCGGGTGATATACTGAAGGATTGGATGATGCAATGAAAGCTCACCGGAAGTTCACCGGGAGTTTGCCGAAAGCTCATCAGAAGTTCACCGGGAGTTCGCCAAAAGCTCGCCGGAAGATCGCTGGGAGTTCACTGGAAATTCATCAAGAGTTCCATTGAAAAATTGACATACCGGACAACTTGGATGATGTATAATTGTTTTAGCCTTAACTATCATAGTTAGGACTTTAATTTGAGTTAGTTTTGGGAAAAATCCTACTAACTCAATTAGGGGCCAACTAGACCCAAAACAGGGCTGTATTGGGCTGGTTGGATGGCCCATTCAACCACTACCGGACAACTTGGATGATGTATAATTGTTTTAGCCTTAACTATCATAGTTAGGACTTTAATTTGAGTTAGTTTTGGGAAAAATCCTACTAACTCAATTAGGGGCCAACTAGACCTTAAACAGGGCTGTATTGGGCTGGTTGGATGGCCCATTCAACCACTTGGAGCCACGTTAGGCAGTGGCACTGCCCAAACTGGGCGGTGGCACTACTTGAGGCTCAGCCTCCCAGGTGGTCTGGGTGGTGGTACCGTCGATAGTTAATATTGTCAAGTGGTGGTACCACCCTATCAAGTGGTGGTACCGCTAGAGCTCGGTCTCCAAGGCTCTATCAAGTAGTAGTACCACCCAGACTGGGCGGTGGTACCACCTAGTGTCAGTCTGCAAGCAATGGTACCACCCAATAATGATGGTGGTACCACTAGTACCCCGAAAACCCAGGATGTGACACTTTTTGGCTTCATTTCTGAATCCATTATGGTATATAAATAACCCACTCTTTCTTCCATGAAAGAGCATGGAATTGTGAACAAAAATCTTAAGATTTTGGGTTGTAAAATTGCTAATTGTCCTCCTCCTCCCTTTCTAGTTTTGTAATCATTCAAGAGAGGTGTGAGGCTTATAAAAGATTATCTCCTAAACCTATAAAAATAATAAAGTATTGTAAGAGGGTGGTGTTAGGATCAAGAGTGACACTAAGAGGGGGAGGGGGGTGAATTAGTGTAGCGGTAAAAATATCAATTCTAAAATCTTTCATTCCGAATAAACTCATTTTAAAAAGATATTAACTTTGAAAGCATACAAAAGGGTGTTCAGCAAAAGTAATGAGGAAGTAAAGCAGTTTGCAATAAAGATAAATAGCAAAACATAAATGCAAACCGTTTTATAGTAGTTCGGTCGTCATGACCTACATCTACACCACCGATTCCTCTTCTGTCGAGGCCACCGGCATCCACTAACGATCTTCCTTCAATGGGCAATGATCAACTACCCTTACAACTCAATTCTCCTTTTGACAGGTTCAGGAGAGAACCTTTACAACCCCTTTTTACAAAGCTTCCCTCACACTCTTCCTTAGAATGATCTCTAAACTTTAGGATGAGTGACTCTACACTTTACAAGAGTTTTCAACTGTAGAAACACAGTTTTTGTTCACATTTCTTACTACTCCATGCGGGAATAGCTGGGGTATTTATAGAGCCCAAATGGCTTCAAAACTTGGACACAAAATTCAAATCCTTGAGATTTCGGGGTACGAGCGATACCACCGCCTACACTTGGTGGTACCACCGCCTACAGCCTGACCCTGGGCGGTACAACTGCCCAATCTGGCGGTACTACCGCCTGGGAGAGTTTGGGTGGTACCACGGCCCAAATTGGCGGTACCACCGCTTGACAGCCTCGGAGACCAAGTTTTTTGAGTTTTCCAACTCACAAGCGGTTCCACCGCCTGTTCTAGTGGTGCCACCGCATGTTCTGACAGTGCCATCGCCTGACCCAACTTTTGGGTCACTGAATGGGCCTCCCAATGAGCCCAAATCAATCCCAATTAAGACCTAAATGACCCCTAATTGAGTTAGCATGGTTACACCAAAAGCTAACTCAATTAGTCCCCTAAACTACTTTGATCTTAGATAAATGATTACAAAGCATGAATCCTTTGTTCGGCATGTCATTGGTTCATCGGTGCTTCATCCAATCCTTCGGCGCATTGTCCTCTTTTGTGGCCTTTTGCCTAATCGGCATGTTGACCTCCGTAACTCCGATCTCCTTGGCGCAATGTTCGTTCTTTTAGCCCGATGCCCGAATTTATGGCACGATGCCTTCTGTCTAAAAATAGTCTCCGAGAGGCTGTCAAGCGGTGGTACCACTAGTCTGGGTGGTGGTACCGCCCAGCATAGGGTGTCAGGCGGCGGTACTGCCAGACTGGGCGGTGGTACCGCCTAGTGCAGTGTTAGTGTCAAACTGACACTAGCGATGGTACCGCCCAACATAGGTGGTGATACCGCCCATACCTAGGAAACTCAAGATGAGATGTCTTTAGGCTCCCAGTTTGAATCAATTTGAGGCCTATAAATACCTCTCTCATCCCTGGTTAACAAACAAACAACTAAGAACAAAAAAGGAAAGAAAACTCTATTGTAATTGTGTGTGAAAATCCTCTCAAAGTTTTGCTAGTAACTAAGATAGTCTTTCTATTACTCATCCTCCTATGTTCAATGAGATGGACTGTTGAATCTCAAAATTTAATGATGAAATCAGTTAGTAAATTGTTTAATCTAATCTATATGTTGAGAAAAGTTTGCAGGATTAACTACGATAGCGATCAAGGCATAAAGCAAAATGAAGTGCTGGAGTCAAGATCGAGAATTCATTAGGAGTTCGAGAGTTCATTAGGAGTTCAGAGGTTCATCGGAAGTGCCACTGGAATTGACTGAGAAGTCCAAGAGCTTGTCAGAAGTCACTAAGAAGATCATCGTGAAGTCTAGGAACTTGCTGGGAGTCTGCTAGAAGATTGCCAAAATATCATCAAAAGTCTGTTGGAAGATTGTCGAAAGCTCGCTGGAAGAAACCTAGACTTACCGGACTTGTTTTGTTTAGTGTATGCCTTAAAAATTGAAGTTAGCATATAATTAGGGTTAGGTTTGGGAGGTAATCCCATTAAACCTGTTAAGGGCCAACTAGGCCCGTAATTGGACTGATTTTTGTCGGATTCAAGGCCCAAACAGGTTGTTGAACCCTGTCTGGCAGTGACATCGCCAGATTGGGGTGGTGGAACCACCCAGTGCTCAATCTCCAAGAAGCCTAGGCAATGGTACCGCCAGCAGTTAATGTTGCCAGGCGGTGGTACCGCCCTGTTAGGTGGTGGTACCGCCCTGTTAGGTGGTGGTACCGCTAGAGCCTAGTCTCTGAGGCTTTGTCAGGTGGTAGTACCGCTAAACTGGGCGATGGTACCACCAGATTGGGTGATGGTATCACCCAATGTCACTCTGCAGGCTGTGGTACCACCCAATAAAGGCTGTGGTACCGCTAGTACCTTAAAAATTGAGAATGTGACACTTTTTGGCTCCAATTCTGAAGCCAATTAAGGGCTATAAATACCCCTTACTTCTCAACTAGTAAAAAATAGAAAAGTGATAAGAACTAAACTAAAACCATAGTGAAATAGCTTGCAAAAGTTGAGTACCGCTAGTACCTTAAAAATTGAGAATGTGACACTTTTTGGCTCCAATTCTGAAGCCAATTAAGGGCTATAAATACCCCTTACTTCTCAACTAGTAAAAAATAGAAAAGTGATAAGAACTAAACTAAAACCATAGTGAAATAGCTTGCAAAAGTTGAGAGTTGACCTCCATCATTTCTAAGTGTGAAAGTTTGTAAAAAGAGAGTGAGCCACTTGTGGAAGTTCTGTAAAGGGGTGATTGATCTTTGCCCTTCAAGAAAGATCAATAGTGGAAACCGATGACCTTATTGGAGGAGGTATCGAGAGTGGATGTAAATCACAATGATCGAGCCACTATAAAATTGATGTGTTCTCTACTTGGTGCATACTTTTGCTACATTCTACTTTAGTTTATTACAAACTATCCAATCCCCTTCTCTCTACTCACTTACAAACTTATTCGAGTCAAACATTTTTTCTAAATGGTTTTCATCGAACTAAGAGTTTCATCGTACAAAGTTTTTCGAAATTGATTAAATTTATCATTTTTATCCACTACACTAATTCACCCCCCCCCCCCCCCTTTTTTTTTTTTT
>LVTN01002504.1:15817-28480 GCA_001649415.1 Musa itinerans
ATGTGTGATTGAGTGACCCTCTTGGTTGTTGGCAAATGCCATCTCTCTTGGGTTTTAAACCAAATGAGAGTGAACCTTACTCTGATACCAATTGTTAGGATCAAGAGCGCACTAAGAGGGGGGGGTGAATTAGTGTAATGGAAAACTTATGCGATTTCAGAAAATATTTCGTACGTTCAAAGGAAATCAATTCGGAAAGATAATTACTTTAAAACGTAAGAGAGCGTAAGTGTAGTGAAAGCAAGATGAGGAGAAGTATTTTGCTATAAAATGATTTGCAGTTAAAGAAGATTGCTCAAAATGAAACGCAAACCAGATTTAGAGTGGTTCGATCAATCGTGACCTACATCCACTTTCGGCTTCCTCCTCCGACGAGGTCACCAGCGTTCACTAGAGGCCTTCCTTCAATAGGCGAAGGCCAACCACCTTTTACAGCTTTTCTCCTTTTGTCGGGCTTAGGAGACAACCCTTACAAGTTTCACTCCTCTCTTGAATGATCTCAACACTTAGACAGGGAGGAGGAGAACTCTAGCTCTTTTTACAACTCTTTAACACTTTGAAGACTCAAGAATATATCAAATTTTTGTGCCCTTTCATAAAGAAAAAAAGGTGAGATATTTATAGACTCCAATGGCTTTCAAAAATGGAACCAAGAAGTGTCTCATCTCGGATTTTCGGGGTCCTAGCAATACCACCGCCATTACTGGGCGGTACTACCGCCTGATAGAGCTCGGAGATCGAGCTCTGGCGGTACCACCGCCTAATAGGGGCGGTACCACCACTAGCTGCAATAACTGCGGGCGGTACTACCGCCTGACAAGGGCAGTACCACCGCCCATAATTCCTGGGAGACCGAGTCTCCCAGGCGGTGCCATCGTTGGCCGAAAATTCTGGGTCTTGGTTAGGCCTTGAATCCAGCCCAAACCAACCCATCTTAGGGCCTAGTTGGCCCCTAATTAAGTTAGTGGGATTACTTCCCAATCCTAACTTAATTTACACTCTAACTATGACAATTAAGACATGATTACTGTAATTTATGTTCCGGTGCGTCAATCGCACTTCCGGCGAGCTTCCGGCGTACTTCCGACGAACATCCGACGAACTCTCAGCAATGCTTAGGCGGACTCCCAGCAAGCTCCTGGACTTTGCAACGATCTTCTTGGCGAGTTCCGACGAGCTTCTATGGCAAGCTTCTGGACTTCTCGGTTGGTTCCCGTAGAACTTCCGACAAACGTCCGGACTTCCGACGAACTCTCGAACTCCCAACGTGATCTCAATCTTGACTCTAGCACAACACCTGCTTCAAGTCTTACTGCCATCGTAGTTAATCCTGTACACTTTTCTCAACATACAGATTAGATTAAACAAATTATAATTGACTTCATCATCAAAATTCGAGATTCAACACCTCTACCACTAGGTAAAGCTACTTGGATGATTCTTGAAGTTAACATCTTTGTGTTTACTTTTCTACTTGTGATTTGATGAATAAATGAATTGTAATAAATATTTATAAATGATGAATAAAGTAATATTTATCTACTTGGCTCTGAATGTGTGGAAAGATATATATATATATATAAATCTAAGATGTGACACCACATCTCATATTTCAAAGTTTTTTATTGTAAATATTTTATTTTAAATGACAAGGATGCCTTAAGAAAATTTAATATAAAATTCAATGAAGGTATTTTTCTTAGATATTTGTCCATATTTAAAGCTTATCAATTTTCAATAAGAGATCCTTAATTATTGAAGAATCTAATCATGTTATTTTTTATTTATTTTTTGAAACTAAGAAAATTGATTTTGATGATGATTTTGAATTTAATAAATTGAATATGAGTAAAGATTATTCTTCCCAAGGCAACTTAGATGTATCTACTTTCAAGGAAACCTTACCCAAAGAATGGAAATATATTTGTGCAAATCCTACTTTTTTATCTCACATTAAGCCGAAATACATTGATAATGCTCTTAAAGATGACTAATGGGTTTCAATAATACATGATTAATGAGCCTTTGCTATTTGTTATTGTATAATCCTTTTTTTGCTAATTACTAAAAGGGAGATTTAACAAACGAATCATGATATTTTACTCGACTTCTCGGTGTTCATGACTTGATATTTATTTTATATGAATTAAGACCTTTTACTATTTATTCTCTTATGATTCTTTTATTTTGCTAATGACTAAAGAGGAGATTTATCTAAATAAATCATGATCTTTTACTTAACTTCTTAGTATTCATGACTTGAGATTTATTTTGTATAAGTCAAGACCTCTTACTTTTTATTCTCCTATGATTCTTTTTTTTTGTTAATGACAAAAGAGATTTATTCAAATGAATCATGATATGAGATTTATTTTGTATAAATCAAGACTTTTTACAATTTGTTCTCCTATGATTTCTTCTTTTTGCTAATGACTAAGGAGAATATTTATCTATATGAATCATGATATTTTGATTTTCATGACTTGTGATTTATTTTATATTAATCAAGACCCTTTATTATTTATTATTCTATGATTTTTTCTTTTTGCTAATAACTATGACTAAAGAGGAGATTTATCAAAACAAATCATGATCTTTCACTTAACTTCTTGGCATTTACAACTTGAGATTTGTATTATATGAATCGAGACCTTTTACTATTTGTTCTCCTATGTTTTTTTCTTTTTACTAATGATTAAAGAGGATATTTACCCTAATGAATTATAATCTTTCACTTGACTTCTCCGTATTCATGACTTGAGATTTATTTTATATAAATCAAGACCTTTTACTATTTATTCTCTTATGATTCTTTCTTTTTGCTAATGATTAAGGAGGATATTTATCCAAATGAATCATGATCTTCTGGTATTCACAACTTAAGATTTATTTTGTAACTATTTTGTTTTCATGACTTATATACTCCATTTTGTTAATGACAAAAGAGGAGACGAACTCATATTTTTTTATTGATAATAAGTGGGAGAAGCAATGATTCATGCCTAGCTTATGTGTTTATTATGGAGACTTATGATACTTTTATAATTTTTTATTAATAGTAACTCACACCTAATTTTTGTTAATATTTTTTTAAAGTTTAAATCTTGATTGAATATTTGGGCTTACAATGATAATATCAACAAGACCGAATTTATCTCAACTTAAACTCAAGACCACCAATGAAGAAATATTATTTTAAATTCAAGTTCATCATATTTTTAAGATGACATATAGATAAGAAGAGTCTTGTTAAGATCCTGTAATCAATTGACCTCTAGTGTTCATAACTTAAATTTATCTTCAATGACACAATATTGAGATCCTTCATGTATAATGATATAAAAGTAATTTTTATTTTTTTATATAATTGGAACATTGATAAAAAGAGGGAGATAGAGTATCATGATACTATGATATTACTTTTTTATTTTTGCTGATGACAAAGGAGAGAAATATATTTTTTTGTTAACCAAGGGGGAAAATATTTTTTTGTTAACTAAGGGAGAAAAGTTGTGACTAATGCATGAACAGGGAGAGTTACGATATCTTATGATTTTTTTGTTATCATATAACTCATATTTGATTTATGCAAATGATTAACTTATGATTATATTTTGATTGACATTATACATTGATAATTGTTAAAATTTAAAACTTAATTTAATATTGATATTTAAAACTTGATTTAACATTGATTTTTGGGCTTGAATGATTGAATCATAATATCGATAAGACCAAATTTCTTTTAACTTGAATTATTAAAAGGACATGATTATTTAAATTTAAATTTATCAAAACATTTTAAATTGATAAATATATAAGAGAGTCTTATTAAAACCCCCTCATCAATTGGTTATCATCATAAAAAATGAGAAGATTATTGAATCCTAAATTTTAATGATAAAATCAATTGATGAGTTTATTAGACTAAATATATTTTTAAGAAAAATAACGTAGAAAATACTTTGACCACGAACTTGGATCATCAAAGGGCCAACTATTGAGCAGAAGAGTCAGATGTTGCATTGAAAAATCATTATGCCAAAAATTAGACATCAAGCTAAAGGATTAGTCGACATGTCAAAAATCAGACTTCATGCTATAAGCTCGGGCATCGTGCTAGAAAGATCGAATATTGCACTGAAAGATTGGATATTGTGGAAAAATCAATATGTTGGTGAAATGAGCATTATGCCGAAGGAAAGGACGATATGCCAAAGGTTCGAACGAAGTGTCAAAAGATTGGACAACATGTTGAACGAGTGTACAACATGCCAAAAGTTTTGTAAATATGCCGGATATGTGGTTGATTTGTTAAAGTCTTGATCGAGATCATTTTGGATCAATTTGAGTTGGTATTTGGTCGAAATAATGTCAACTTGTGAAGAAAGCTAGTATGCTTGAAGTAATATCGAATTGGGCTTGTTAAAAGGCCAGACAGGTGACCTAAAGCAAGCCTAGGTGATGGTACCGCTAGACTCAAGTGGTAGTACCACCTAAGTCAATTGATAAGAATTTTTTTGTGTTTGTCAAGCTTTTCAATGGTAATACCACCTATGGTGTCAATATACCACCTAAGGCAATAGTAGTACCACCAGAGCTAATATTCATAGCTTAGTTACGATGTTGATATCGCCCATTAACGATAATAGTACTGCTTATACCCTAAAATTTTGATTTAAATTTTTGGCTTCATTCTTGAATTTTTTTGGGGCCTATAAATACTCTGCTTAAGCTTGGTTGATGGAGAATTTATTCTTGAGTAAAAAGTGTTGTAAACTCTTATTTTGAGCATAGTTTGAGTCTTCTCCTCTTGAGTTTAGTTATAATTCTAAGTTATAGATAGTGAGAGATCTTGCGTAAAAAGAGAGTACAAAGGTTATCTCCTCAGCTTAAAAAATGAGAAAGTTGTAACAAAGGTAGTTGATCTTCATCCATTGGAAAGAATATCGATAGTGAAAGATGATGGCTTCGAGGGAAGAGAAATTGAGAGTGGATATTGTTGAGAAAGATCGAACTAATATAAATTAGTTTGCCTCTCTTTACTTACTTTTTACTTGTGATTTAGTTTTATTCTCTTTATTTACAACTCAATCGAGTTTTCGAAATGTATTAATTTATCAATCGAATTTTAAAATTATTTAAAAATATCATTCACCCCACCACTTGTCAAGATCTTAACAGTAATAACTTAAATAAAACAACCCATGTTCATCCGCTTTAAAATTAATTCAAAAGTGGATGAACAGTAACCGATATCTTCCTCTTTTGTTTGACGTGATTATAACGTTTATGTTATTTTTATCACACCCCTTAATTCATAATCTATTTTAATAGACAGTAAAACTTTGGAAGATAAGTTACTATCTTATGAACGGTACCATCTCTCCTTATCTGAGTTCACAGGATGTCGATAAAATAGTATCGAGATATTGATCACATAATGTCATAGTGGAGGTCATGTAGTACTGTCACGTGGTGAGGTATCGACCACTATAGTTTTCCTTACATATATGAAATATCATGATAACATTGCATACTCAAAGTGAGATATGTGATGATTGGAGCTATACTTTACAATGATTTACATTTATTTATATGAAATACACATTCGCCAGAAAATCCATATGATGTTCAATCTTTATGTCTATTTTATGATATGTGATGTAAAATTGTTAGTTTTCTTTTTCTCCAAATCTACTCGAATTTAGACAAAGAAAGGTATAATCCAAAACTGTGCCTCCTAGCAAAATAAATAAACATAAAAAATAATTAATTTATTTGACTTAGAATGCTGATGTGGATATATATATATATAATGTTATTGAAGAAGCTCGGCCAGTTTAAGACGAACTCCGACGTTGACAAATTGAAAAGATCAGCAACTCAGCCTCAAGTTGACCGCGATGACATTATAGCCTCTTGTTTAAGGTATCTATTACACCGGTCTTGCTTCCACTGACATGCATTAAACTAAACGCAGAGATTGGCGTGGACGTCCAACTTCGAACCAAACTGCGCTTGTAACATAAATGCTACGTTGCATTTACGTTAGGACGTCAGTTCCAAGGGAGCCGATTTCAAGCACTCGCAGTTAAATCATCCAAAGTCAAGAATGCAGCGAGACGTAGCCCATCGAAGTTGACTTCCTTTGCTAATGCGTTGATCCAAAGACTGTGTGGCAGCAGTCCCGTACGTTGCCTATAAATTCTTCCACCTCTCCTCCATCTTTCACCACCGGTCTTGAGCCTTGTCATCACCTGAAGCTTTCTTCTTCTTCGTTAATTCATTTCTTGGTGATCATAGTCCAAGCAAGTTAGCGAGGATGGCGATGCAGATGATCGAGAACTACAAGGTTGGGGCCGAGGTTTATCATGGAGATCATGCCCTCTGCAAGAAGAAATCCATGCAACTACTACAAGAACTGGGCCTCCCCAAGGGACTGCTACCCCTGGAGGACGTCGAGGAGTTCGGCTACCACCGCGCAAGTGGATTCATGTGGATCGTCCAGAAGAAGAAGATAGAGCACACATTCAAGAAGATCAAGCAGCATGTCTCCTATGCCACCGAGGTCACTGCCTTCGTCGAGCAACGCAAGATGAAGAAGATCATAGGTGTGAAGACCAAGGAGCTACTTCTCTGGCTCTCTGTCGTCGAAGTCTTCATCGACGATCCCTCTTCTGATAAGATCACCTTCAAGACTGGCACCGGGCTCTCTGATAGCTTCCCGGTGTCTACGTTCGATCTGGAAAAGTAGAAGGAGAGCAGAAATTTAGCAAGACTATAGCAAGACTACATATGTTCCTTAGTTGTCTTTCATCTTCTGTGTGTACACTAAATATTCGTCCTAGTCTTCGGTGTCTCCATTGTTATATTAATGTAGCTGAGGTCTATGTTACTAGAGTTCAACACGTCAATAATGGAATCATAAGTTATATTATTTTCTGATCTTGAAACACCCTTAGTCTTAATTGCTACTCTTACCTTCTATTAGAATGAGGCTACAAATCATTTTCGTATTTTATGAATGGAAAAGAATCAACAGTTTAAAAATAATCTATATGATTGATCTCAAATAATAAAGTTATCATTGTAAGGTCATGTCCGCAATCATAATTCACATCATCATGCTTACATTCACCAGAAGTAAGTGGGACCAGACCGAACTGGGTAGACTGGAAATATTAGGAATCACATCAGTTGATCCATCGATTTTTAATATATTTTAAAATATCTTTAATTAAACATGTGATTAGACAATTTGATCCACATATTCGATAAGTGATCCAATCATGAAACTTAATTAAGAAAAAGGTTAAAACCGCTCTGATGATGTATGGCCCAATAAATATATGTAATCTTTCGTGATAAAGTATAAGAATAAGTAAGAAACAAAAAGGAAAAATACTTATCTATCGGAAATAAAATTTTATTTATTTTTTATATCATCTCTGAACTCCTTTTCTCTAACACTATATCTCAGCTTCTTTTATCCATCAAAGTAGTATCCAAGCTAAGTCAAAATAGCTAATAGTATATAACTTCAAGTATCTTGCTTTACAAATAAACATCTATTAAACTTGAAATGTCCGGATGAAGGTATCGTTTAAATCACAAGATATATGGGAGGTGGTAGAGAGAGACTACGAGGAGATTCAAGATAATATTATCCTTACGATAACCTAAATAAATTTTTTGAAGGACACGAGAAACAAAGATAAGAAGATACAATTCCTCATCTACCTAAGTGTTAGATGAAGACAATTTTGAGAAAATTGTGAACACCAATACCTCCAAAAATGCTTGCGAGATTCTTCAAAAGTATGAGAAAATTTTGACTTCAACCATTTAGAGCTTGATAGATCATTGAAACCATCGATTGGTGAGTCGGCACGGTTGGTTCACTACCGAAAGTGCAGGTTCATTCTTATGTTCTACTTTGTACTGATGTGGGAGTGCTAACATTACAAACCGACATAGGAGGTCTATAAGGGAGGCAATTCGCCGAGGTCGATCTTAATAACAGTCAAGATCTCCCGCAATAACAACCTCAACAATAGCCAAAATCTCCCCAACTACATGATGAGATATCGTAAATCTGTTAAGGAAAATCCTCCTCTGTTGAGAAAAATTCTCCCTTCCAAACATGTATAAATATGGAGTATTGTGTATTGTTTCAATCAATGCAATCTTCTTCTTTATATTTCATTTCTATCATGGTATGAGAGCTATCGCCGTGAAGGCCACCACCGAATCTCGGTTCCTTCTGTTGACCACGACTCCATCTCAGTCGCTCCCCCCCTCCATCACTGCTCCCGCCATCAAGTGTTGTTGCTGTAGAGCTCTTATCGCTGTAGCATTTTCCATGGGGGTCGGCCTCCTTCGAAGCTGAACAAGGGCCACCATCGCCACGCCCTCTACTCCCTACGCCAGCGGCATTCTTTACTACCGCCTTTCCTATGCCTCTTCCTGCATAAGCAAAGCCAACACAGCCTCGCAACTGCTCCCCGGCCTGCTACCTCTCCTCCTCGTTCCCGCATCTCGCTCGAGCGAGCCGCTACCGCTATCTTTGATGCAATAGCCACAGTAGCCCTCTCTACCGTAGCCGTAGTAGCCCTCTTTGCCGCAGCAGCCCTCTCCGTCGTAGCCACAGTAGCTCTCTTTGCCACAGCAACCGCAGCAGCCCTCTTTGCCGCAACCGCAACAGCCCTCTCTGCCGTAGCCACAGCAGCCCTCTTTGTCGCAGCCGCAACGGCTGCAACAGTAGTGATCTGCTCTTCTCCCAAGCCACTGTCCCTTGCTCCACCTTCTTCGCCTTGACAAGTAGCATCCGGAACCATCTCCAAATTCCCAACTGCCTAAATTCCCAAATTTGGTGCAGATCAATGTCGCCTCGACATGCACTTCACTGCCCAAATTGAATTGCTGCACAGAGATCTGCAGCTTTACACAATATTGATCATTGTCAATATTGATCAACAACCAACAACTCATTCGCCACCAACCCATCATTGTCCATATTGATCAATAACCCATAACCCATTTGCCACCAACACCTCTTCCTCTTGATCATTGTCATCGCGACAGACTTCTAGTTGCTCCCACATATTGGTACATATCCTCCATATGTCATCATCATATACCTCTGATGCTCCAATTATTATTCCTACAGGGAATCACAGTACTTTCCCACATATAGGCCTTATCTCCATAAATGCAGCAACCCTCATCCCCTTCAAATTGTCCACGGAAGCAACTACGCATCCTAGCGTGCTCGATTCTCTAATCTACTATTTGGCTATAATCTTCTAGGCTATGTCGATGGCTCTCTTCGTTGTCCACCGGCGATGCTCAACATCCCAGGCGCACCCAGTCCAGTTCCAAATCCAAAATACAAACTATGGTTACACCAGGATCGTCTCATCCTTCAAGCTATTCAAGCCTCGGTCGTTGGATCCCTCACCCCACTCATTTCTTCATGTGACAGTACTATCGAAGCTTAGTGCAAGTTGCAAACCACCCTGGCCAATCGTTCCCGCACTCGCATGCTTAGTCTCCTGTCTAGTCTCATGAAGATAAAACAAGAGGGAAGTATTATTGCTGATTATCTACACAGCAAGGATTATCATCGATAACTTAGTCTTGATAGGTCATTCCCTCAGTGATGAAGAAGTTATTGTCCATATTCTCAATGGCCTAGGTGATGAGTACAAAGAATTGGCAGCAGCAATACGGGCACATGATTCACCAATGTCCTTTGAAGAACTCTATGACAAATTGACTGACTATGAGATATATCTCAAGCGTGAGGGTAAGTTGTCAGGACCATCTATCACAGTTCAAGTCAGTAAAAAATCTAAGAAGAAGAGCAATCGGTACAACAAAACTATCAACAAAGGTTTGGCCAGCATGCCTCTTGAACTTGTGGGCTCCAAACAAACCTCCCCTCCTCAACCCCCGAAACATTTCAATTACAACCATCGAGGCAGCTACTTCAATTATCCTCAACCCTGGCGTCCTGATCACATAAATCAATAAAGAGTTGTCTGCTAGCTATGTGACAAAGTTGGCCATTTTGCAAAAGTCTGTAGAACTCGACCCAGACTTCCTCCTCCATCGCATTGGCCTCAAGCAAATCTTACAACTACTCCGACTACTGGTCATCAAAATTGGATTGTGGACTCTGGCGCATCTCATCACATCACCTCTGATTTATAAAACTTGTCCATCCACAATGACTATGGTGGAAATGAAGACATCATCATCGGTGATGGTAATGGACTCCCCATTACTCATACTGGTTCCACAATGCTTAATTCATATAGCGCTTCATTTACACTAGATGATGTTTTGTGTGCACCCTACATCAACCGAAACCTCATCTTTGTTTCTCAATTCTACAAATAGAATCATACATCAATTGAATTCTTTCCTAACTCCTTTCTTGTCAAGGATTTGAGCACGGGGGCATCTTTGGTCCGAGACCAGAGTAAAGACAACATTTACAAATGGTCGTCAAATCCACAAATCACCCAACCCACTACCTACTCTTCGGTCGTAGCTCCAACTGATGTGTGGTATCGTCGTCTTGGTTATCCCTCAACTTTTATTCAGCAAAAATTGCTTTCCTGTTAGTCTCTTCCTACGCTTACAACCAATAACATCATAACTCATTGTGATGCTTGTTTAAGTAATAAAAGTCATAGACTTCCCTTTGGAAAATCCTCCATATCTTGCTCTAAACCCCTTGAGATTATTTACACTAATGTTTGGGGCCCCGCTCCAATCATTTCTTTTGATAAATTCAGATTTTATGTTATTTTCGTAGACTATTTCACCAAATACACATGGTTATACCCTCTTCATTATAGATCTGAAGTTTCAATTGTCTTTACCAACTTTCGAAGATTGGTCGAGAACTTTTTTCAGTCTAAAATTAAAACTATTTACTCCGATAGTGGCGGTGAATATCAAGCCCTCGCATCCTGCCTATTTGCTTGTGGTATATAACACCTCAAGTCACCTTCACACACTCCTCAACTCGTCGGCTCTGCTGAATGCAAACATCGATATATAGTTGAAACTAGTCCCATACTCCTACACTAAGCATCTATGCCACCAACTTTTTGGACTGTAGCATTTCAAGCTACCGTCTACCTCATTAATTGTATGCTCACTCCTGTCCTTGAGTATAAGTCACCATTTGAAAAATTATTTTAAAAATCCCCAAACCTTGAAAAATTCAAAGTGTTTGGATGTTTATGTTATCCATGGCTCCGTCCCTATACCTCACATAAGTCAACATCAAATTCTAAACCTTGCATTTTCATTGGATACTCCCTTGACCATAATGCCTTTCGATGCTATAAACCCCAATCTCGAAAAGTCTTTATGTCCCGTCATGTTATTTTTATAGAGACTACCTTTCCGTTTCACAACCCTGAGTCTCCTACTGTATGACTTACTCCATCACATATATATCACTAGAGTACGCCATCAATCCCATCAACCGAGTCTCCCATAATATCATCCAGTCCTTCTCCTCAGGATCCAGACTCTCTCCTTCTTCCGGTGCAACAGCTTCTCACCCCAACTGTTGTGCCTCTCCCTTCTTCACAAGGTTCCCCTACGACTGAAGGCATTCCCTTGGAATCATAATCACTACCTTTATCCTCTTATAGGACCAATGACACTGAAGTCTCTCAGCCTATCCTAATCAGAATATGATGCACTCCTCCATAATTATATATGGACCCTTGTACCCTCTTATCCCACACAAAACATCATCAGGTGTAAGTGGGTCTTTCGAATTAAGTGAAACCCAGATGGATCCGTAGCCAGATATAAAGTACGTCTAGTTGCCAAAGGGTTTCATCAACGACCTGGTGTTGACTTCACAGAGACAGTCAGCCCTGTTGTTAAACCTACAACAATCTAACTTATTCTGAGTTTGGCCATCTCAAAAGGTTGGCATTTCCATCAACTCGACGTTAACAATGCCTTTCTACAAGGGACCCTAACTGACAATGTCTTCATGCAGCAGCCTCCTAGCTTCATCCACCCTCAATATCCAAAGCATATTTGTAAACTACACAACTAAGTCTAATACCTCCTTATTTCTTCGTCACCAAAGTGGCAATATATTGTATCTTCTGGTATATGTGGATGATATTATTGTCATAGGCAACAATCCTATGGAAATCAAGGCATTCCTCAAGCATTTAGCAGATCGATTCTCCCTTAAAGATCTAGGAACCTTGAGCTATTTTTTGGGAGTGGAAACAACATACATATCTTCCGGGCTCTTCCTATTACAACGAAAGTATATTCAAGATCTCTTATCTAAAACGAACATGCAAGATGCAAAGGCAATTACAACACCTCTGTCTACTAGCGAGTCACTCAAACTATGTGATGGAAGCCCTGCTACAGACCCAACTCAATACCGTCAAGTCCTTGGCTCCTTATAGTACTTATCTCTCACCCGTCTAGATATTGTTAGGACCGGAGCGGCACTAAGAGGGGGTGGGGGGTGAATTAGTGCAGCGGATTAAAATGTTGGTTTTGACAAATCTTTCGTACGATAAAAATTGAACTCGGAAGTGCTTAACTTGAAAGCGTATTCGTATAGTTGTGCAGCAAAGATAATGAGGAAATAAAGCA
>LVTN01002506.1:0-10184 GCA_001649415.1 Musa itinerans
TTTCAATCTAATTTCTAATGAAATAAGTTTCGTACGTATCAAGGTTTCCAACAAGGAGTTACCATTGATTTAGTAACCAAAGATCAAAAACAAAATCACTGTTTTGCATATTTCATCGGGTCGGATTCAATAGATAACCGGATAGGAATTTAAATTCCAAAATTTTCAATCTATATTTCAAAATAAATATCTACAAGTCTATTTTCAAATGAGGTTAGTTTGGTATAAATCAGAATTTCCAACAGGGACTTATAGGTATTTTAGTGTCGAAAGGTCAGAAATTTCGATCCCTATTTTGCAGCATCCATAGGCTCATTTGAAACAGAAATTTGGGTAAGTATTTGGTGTCCAAAATTTTCAATATCAGTGTCAAAAGAAAGCTATAAGAGTCTAATTTCAAATGAACAAGGTCCTGCCAAAATCCACGTTTGGTGCTAAAAATCATGGCTGAAACCATCTAAAGGGGTTAGTTTACCGAAAAATTCTAGATCCATGGTTTTGATTTATACTTTGGCTCTTTTATCAAATTTAACATGGATTCTTACATTACAACTAGAAATTTATGCACAAATTTAGAAATGAGGGATGTTACATTTATAGGCCTCAAGTGGATTCAAACTTGAAGCATAAAAGTGTCTCGTCCCTTGTTTTTGAGGTACTGGCGGTACCACCACCTACAACATTTACGCTGGGCAGTACCACTACCCAGTCTGGCGGTACCATTGCCTGATACCCTGCCACTGGGCGGTACTACTACCCAGTCTAGTGGTACCATCGCTTGACACCCAACCACTAGGTGGTACCATTACCTAGTCTGGCGGTACCATCGCTTGACACCTTGCCACTGGGCGGTACCACCGCTTGACAATCTCTCGGAGATTGTGTTTGGGCAATACCATCGCCTGACACATTCTCAAAGACTGTGCCATGACATTCCACTTGTTGGGTCACTGTTATTATTCGGCATATCATTAGTTCATCAACGCCTCGTCCAATTCTACGGTGCATCGTCCTCTTTTACGGCCTTTTTCCTAATCGGCCAATTGACCTCCGCAACTCTAATTTTCTTGGTGTAATTTTCGCTCTTCTTGGCCCGATGCTCGAACCCATGGCTCGAAGCCTTCTATCAATACATCGACCGATCCTTCGGCTCGATGTCCAATCTTCTGATATGTTTTACTCCGACCCAACATGATTCTTCCTGCTTTTAATTGTCTCTCCCTGATTGAAGCTTCCTGCATCACATAATACGCAGAACAGATAAACACTATTAATTGGTTTCATCATCAAAATCCGAGATTCAACAATCTCCCCCTTTTTTATGATGACAACCAATTGATGACGAAGTTAACCTTAACTCCCTCTATCAATATGCTATATTGATAGAACCTTTGAATTTTAAAAATTATAAGTATTTCATCATTGCATGCATCATGAATATTGAAAGACTCAATTAATTATATCATTTTATGCAATAGAAACTCATACATAATCAAAATATCCAAGTACAACATCCTATGCATGATTGTCATCATGACTTCTCCCCCTTTGTCATCAACAAAAAGGAGAAGTGCAACTATGAAAGCTTAGCAATTTAGCAAAATTTTTTTATCATTTTAGAACATGCAAG
Source organism: Musa itinerans (assembly GCA_001649415.1). NCBI lineage: Eukaryota > Viridiplantae > Streptophyta > Magnoliopsida > Zingiberales > Musaceae > Musa > Musa itinerans. Next base: position 1,631 of record LVTN01002506.1, read on the forward strand.
CTAATGAGTTCTTTCTTCTGTTTTGAGAAATGTAAGCTAGCAATTTTTGCTCCCTTTGCAATATGCAATCTAGCAAATTTAGTAAGTTTTATACCATTTTAGAACATGCAAGCTAGCAAATTTTACACCATTTTAGAACATGCAAGCTAGAAAATTTTTTAGATGTTCATGCATCATGAGTATTGCCTCTCTTGAGATATGCAAGATAGCACTTCTTGCTTCTCTTTTGAGATGAGCAAGCTAGCAAGTTTTGCCTCTCTTTGCAATGTACAAGTTAGCAATTTTTGCTTCATTTTGAAATGTATAAGCTAGCAATTTTTCTTCCCCTTTGTCATTATCAAAAAGAAGGGAAGAATACAATGTTGTAATTCTTTTCCCTTTATATCAATTTTTAAATCATGACAAAGATAAAATATCATTCTTATTTCAATATGGCATATTGAAATAAGGTATCATTTCAGAAAATGATAATTGTTAACTTTCATGTCATTTCATCCAAAAATCATAAGTATTGCATGCATTATTTCAAATCATAAATATTTCAAATCATGATAGTATCAAAATGTGAAATTACATTATATTCTATCATGCATGATCATAACTTCTCATTTGTATGTATGAACATAATATCATAAGTATTTCATGCATAATTTCCTATCGTTACATGAAGAATATTAAGAAAAATTAATTGGGTGATGAGATATACACTTGATGAATACAAGGGAGTCATGAACCAAATTTCAAGTTGTGAATATCGAAAAATCAAGAGAAAAATTATGATTCTTTTTAGATGACTCAAATAAAAAAAAGAAGAATCATATTAAACAATCTTGATTTATAAGAAATCTCATGTTATAAATCCAAGAATTCACAAGAAACACATCTCTTCTTTTGTAAATGACAAACATAAACATAGGAGGATAGAATGATAGAATATCTTGATTCATGCTTAAGAAATCTCATGATTCATATAGAAAATCTCCCCTTAAGAAAATACCAAGTAGATTTGTAGGAGAACAATTAATAAAAAATCTTGATTCATGATAAATCTTAATTTATAAATATCAAGGAATCAAGATCATGATTTAGATAAAAATTTATTCAAATTTAAATCATCAAATCATCAAAATCACTTTCATAGTTCAAGAGATTCAAAATAACATAAATAGATTTATCAACCTCTTATTCAAAATTCGATAAGATAGAGAAAATAATTTTCAAGAAAAATTCTTTCCTCTTTATAGTTGTTTCAATTCATGTGATTTATTTTATATAAGCATGCCTTTGTCATTTATACCAAACAAAAATTAGCATCATAGTTTAAAATTGAAAAAGTAACTTTCGTTATGACAAAAATCAAGAAGCCATAAATCACAAAAATCATCATGCATAATCTTGAAATATAAATTCATTAGGCATGACTTCAAATCATCATTATATTATTTCATCAAGCATGATTTCATTAAACATAAAGTGTTTTTAATCAAAATCGAAAAGCAATATGGAAATCATCAAGACACACATTATTACTTCTTAAAGACATACATAGGATTAATCTTATTAGGCGTATAAGCATTAGATTTAAATCTAACATTTTGTTCCTTTATCATAAAGCATGCAATTTTCATGTTAAATATATTTTTTTATTTTTTACTAACTAATTTAAAAATAACTCATGGAAAAGCATCAAGTAATTTTAAAATAAAATAAAAGAGTTTCGTTTGAGTTATTTACCTCATTGTCGAGAGTCACCAAAGTGAAGTTCACTACTTCGTCTTCATCGATTTGCTCATCGTCTTCGGATGCACTCGTTTCATCCCAAGTCACCTTAAGTGTTTTCTTCTTCTTTTGTAGCTTCTTCTTTCTAAGTTCATTTTTACTTTTTGATTCTTGTTTTAAGAATTTTTTAAGCTTTATTGTGAGAAGTTCAAGGTCATTATTATTATCACTTGTGTCATCACTCAAGTGGTATTCTATTGATCGAAATGCCAAATCCTTTCTATTCTTTAGAAGGTTGTTCTCATGTTTGTTTTGTGCTATACAACTCATTTCAAAGGTCATTAAAGACCCAATAAGTTTTTTAAGTAAAAAATATTTCAAATCTTTGGCCTCTTGAATGACCATTACTTTAGGGGCCCAACTCTTTGGAAGGGATCTCAATAATTTGTTAATGAGTTCAAAGTTAGAAAAACATTTACCAAACGCTTTTAGACCATTGACGACATTTATAAACTGGGTGTACATGTCCCCAATGGTCTCACTTGGTTCAATCCGAAACAATTCAAAATCATGCATCAAAAAATTTATTTTAGAGTCTTTAACTACACTAGTTCCTTTGTGTGTGATTTCAAGAGTGTGCCAAATATAGTGCGTAGTTTCGCAAATAGAAACACTATTAAATTTATTTTTGTCTAAGGTGCAAAACAAGGCATTCATAACCTTGGCATTTGAAGAGAAAGTCTTCTTCTCCAACTCATTCCAATCATTTTTTGGAAGAGAAGACTTTTGAAAGCAGGTTTTTATAAAGTTCCATAAATTTAAGTCAATAGAAAGCAAGAAAACTGTCATTGGAGTTTTCCAATAAATATAGTCCGTCTTATTGAACATAGGAGGATGAATGATAGAAAGACCCTCTTGAAAGCTGAAAAGAGCCATTTCTCTTGGGTGTTAAACCAAATGAGAAAAATGTGGCTCTTATACCAACTGTTAGGATTAAGAACGACACTAAGAAGGGGGATTGGATAGTTTGTTTGATAAAAACTGACAAAAACTATTTGTTTGACTCATATAAGTTTGCAAGTGAATAGAGAAGAGGGGATTGGATAGTTTACAATGCAGTAAACAGAATAAGCAATAAGAAAAGAACACATCAGAATTTATAGTGGTTCGGTCGTCGTGACCTACTACCACTCCCGATTCCTCTTCTATCGAGGCCACCGATATCCACTAGCGGTCTTGCTTTAATAGGTGAAGACCAACCTCCTTCTTACAACTCTATTCTCCTTTTGCAGGGTCAGGAGAGAACCTTTACACCCACACTACCTTCTCTTTTAAACTTCACTAACACTTAGAGTTTGAGAGGAGTCTTCACAAGATTTCAACAATGTTTTCTTCCTCTTTTTTGCTCTCAATTCTTGTGTATATTAACCTGGGATGAGAGGAGTATTTATAGACCTCAAGTGGATTCAAACTTGAAGCTTAAACTTATCTCATCCTCGGTTTTCGAGGTACTTGCGGTACCATCGCCTGTGCTAGGTGGTACCATCGCCAACAGCATTGACACTGGGTGGTACTATCACGCCCCCTGAAATTTTAATCAACAATACATTCTAGGATCCAATCACACATTTGAGGACACTGAGAATACATTCAAGTCATTCATATTATTCCATAATTCATAAGACATGTGTAGTTTAAAATTATATATCATATCACTTAATGAATTGTAAAATCTAAAGCCAACTCAACTAAACTATAACCACACCATAAATCCATAGTTATGGGAATTTATACAATTACAATACCAACATGTACCACATGTTTATATCATTACACAATTTTAACTTAACATTCCCAAAATCCTGACATGAGAGGTACTTTTCAAACATTTACAAAACTCATAAGTTCATATTTACCATAAACATTCCATTAGATACTAAGTATACCTATACAACAAAAACATATCGTCCAATAAAGGTTTGCCCAAAGTCTTCTAGCTTTCCACTGCCTTAGCCTAATTTAAACATTCTAGCAAGCGATAAGCCATCCTAAAAAATTTATATAGCAATGAGGTGAGCACATCGAGCTCAGCAAATGACTAACAGATCAATGGTGAAAAAGAATAGTTTTAAAGCAAATAAGGTACCCAATACAAGACAGGGATATAAGAGTTCATAGATAGCCTCTCAATGAATGCAGAATTACAATGTCATTTCATTTGAAGCATGTTTTGTTTATAATAAGGGAGTAAAAACTAATTGGAGCAAATCATTGACGTAATGAAACATTTCAGAATATATCAATGGCATATGAAATGCTTCGGAACATATCAATGGCATATGAAGCATTTCAGAGTATATCAATGACATAGGAAGCATTTCAGAGTATATCAATGACATATGAAATGTTACGGAGCATATCAATGGCATATGAAGCATTTCGGAGCATATCAAGGACGTATGAGATGTTTCGGAGCATATTAGTGGCATATGAAACATTTCAGAGCATATCAAGGACGTATGAGATGTTTTAGAGTATATCAATGGCATATAAAGCATTTCGGAGCATATCAAGGACGTATGAAATGTTTCGGAGCATATCAATAACAAATGAAACATTTTAGAACATATCAATGATAGATGAAGTGCTTCGGAACATATCAATGGCATATGAAGCATTTCAGAGTATATCAATGGTAGATGAAATATTTTGGAATATAACAATGGCAATTGAAATGCTTCAGAACATATCAATGGCATATGAAGCATTTCAGAGTATATCAAAGAACAAATATGAAACAGAAGCTCAAACGTCGTATTTGACGTTGCATACATTTCATTCTTATCCATAGCATATATAGAAGCACATAACTAAAGCTTTGAATATCATATTAAACAGATAGAAGGTGATGTGGTATCCTAAACATAATCTCTCATGTCTAGGAGCATCATCCATCCACGTTTGGATGAAGCCAAAGGGGGCCGGTAGAGCATCGTGGGCTCTAAGCATATACCCTTTACCATTTTTGGTAAAGGTCCAGATAATACCTTTACCATTTTTGGAAAAGGTATAAATAATTCCTTTACTATTTCTAGCAAAGGTCCAAATAATCCCACAAACACTAGAGTACAAAAAGATATTGTAAATAATAAATTGGGATATATTGGAAACACATGCGAAACAACGGAATGCATGTGCCTATATGAAACATTGCGATACAAACAAGAAGTTTACATAATAGATTCAGGTATGCAAACCCTTGCAGGACAAAAGTATATAGGAATTTGAAGCAATAATATAAAGCTCAGCTGAAGTAAGGAATTTAGTTGAAATCAATTTCCAAAGACACGAAATAAGAATTAGGAGAAATAGATCAAAGCTCGATTTTGATAGAATTTGAGAGATACATTGCATGATTTATTTGGATAATAATTTATGCTCCAATTTATAAAAAATAGGTGTCAATCGAAAGATGTATTAATCTAGTTTTAGATAAATTAAGTTTTATATGAATTGGAGTTTCAAACAATGAGTCATAAATAATTTAGTAACCAAAGGTCAGAGAACATTATCTCTATTTTGCAGAATTTATAGAGTTGATAAGAATAGATGAATCAATAGGTACTTATGCTCCAAATATTTCAAATCAAATATGAACAAAAAGGTTTATGAGTCTAGTTTCTAATAAATTATGTTTGACATAAATCAGAATTCTCAACAGTGTGTTATAAGCAAGAGAGTACTGAAAGGTCAAAACTTATAGTCTCTGTTTTATAGATTTCATAGGGTTAATTAAAATAATAGTTCGGTATATAAATGGACTCCAAATTTATCATTTAAAAAAAAAGAACTCTGAGTCTATTTTCTGATACATTTGTTTTTTCCAAAATCAAGAATCTTTGTAGAAAGTTATGACTAGAACAATACAGAAAGTTCAAATCTCAAAAAATTCTAGATTCACAGTTTTATTCCCAAACGATAGAATAATCAAGTATGAAGCCAAAATCTTCCAAAGTTTTCAAAATTAAGATGAAATTAGAGATCAAGATTCTGTAGGAAGGAGTTAGAACACTTGCCTTAAATAAATTTGAGTCCCAAAAGTGTGGAATTGATGTAAAACCTTAAGCTAAAGCAAAGCTTTTTCTTATTCTTCTTCAATTCCCTTCTCATCTCAAACCAACGTTGGCTGCAGCTTTTTAAGTTTTCATCCTTTTATTTCTCCTCTAATGCATTAGATTTAGCTAATATAAGGATTGCAAGGTAGCAAGCATGCATGAAAGGAGCTTAGGTGTCATCCATAGAATAAACTTAAGTGGCACCATTAAGTTAGCTAATGACACATGTCAATTTTTTTTTCTTTAACTTAAATCTGAATCTTTCATAAATCATATCAAATTTCTAATATTTACTCTTGGGTCCTTATATTATAAATAAGCCCTTATAAAATTTTTAAAAACGAGGGATGTTATAGGTACCACCGCCTGACATAGTCTCGGAGACTGTGCCACGATAGTTCCACATATTGGGTTACTATTTGGGCATTTTACTTGGCCCAACACAGCCCAAACTTGAGCCAAATTGGCCCATAATTGAGTTGGCCCAATTCCTGGAATTGGGCCAACTCAATTATGGGCCAATTTGGCTCAAGTTTGGGCTGTGTTGGGCCAAGTAAAATGCCCAAATAGTAACCCAATATGTGGAACTATCGTGGCACAGTCTCCGAGACTATTGCTTTTCTTAGCCCGATGCCCAAACCCATGGCCCAAAGCCTTCTGCTGATACGTCGACCGATCCTCCAGCTCGACGTCCAATCTTCTAATATGTTTTACTCGAACCCAACATGATTCTTCATGCTTTTAATTATATCTCCCTAATCGAAGCTTCCTGCGTCACTCAAAATGTAGATCAGATAAACACTATCAATTAGTTTCATCATTAAAATATGAGATTCAATAATAACATATACCAAATGTATATGACCCTCTAGGCTTAATATTAAGTTGGCCATGAGTCATACATATCAGAACTCCTTCTAGCTTAGTGAATTATTATAACCATAATAATTCACACAACTCATCGACTACGAATATACTAGGCCACTGCGCCATAGTCCCTAGACGATATAGGGGAATCCAATCCTTTGGACCTATCTGTCCTTATTTACTATGTACCTAGAGTCCCTCATCCATCTAATATCTTAGAGACCATATATTGGGAATGTGCTATCAGGCCCATATGGTTTCTCCTCGAGTCTCACTCTAATAGGATTCTCCTAGTGAACTCTTTCTCTCTCAATCCGAATGACCTTGGCCAAGGATTTGTTTGAGCAAGAAGACATGAGATATTCCTCTCATGATACCGAGAGCAGATGATCCTCTATCGATACTCAATAGTCCTTGTAAGTTTAGCTACCACTCTCGATGTTTGGCTATACTAGATCTGAAATTTCCAAACCTGTAAGTCTGGTATTAAAGAGTGGAGTACTCATACAGGACATCCTTAGTGTCTCAAGTCTAAGGACTAGCTATTAGGATCAAGAGCACTAAGAGGGGGGGTGAATTAGTGTAATGAAAAACTTTCGTCGGTTCAAAAAGACTTCGTATGAAAACCATTTCAGAAAGATCTTTAACTTAAGAGCAAACGAAAGTATAGTTGATGTAAAGCAATGGAGGCAATTTGCAGTTAAGATAAAGAGCAGAATGTAAATGCAAACCGAGATTTAGAGTGGTTCGGTCAATGTGACCTGCATCCACTTTCGGCTTCCTCCTCCGACGAGGTCACTAGCATCCACTAGAGGCCTTCCTTCAATAGGCGAAGGCCAATCACCTTTTACACCCCTCTTCTCCTTTTACCGGATTTAGGAGATAACCCTTACAAGCACTCACACTCCTCTCTTACAGATTTCTAACACTTAGAGTAAAGGAGGGAAATCTAAAGAGATTGTAGCAGCGTTTCTTTTCCTTTAAACTCTCTGTACTTGTTTGCTTTAACTAGGGATAGGAGGGGTATTTATAGGCTTCAAGTTGATTAAAACTTAGAGCCTAAAACTTTCCCATCCTGGATTCCATGGACACGGGCGGTACCACCGCCCAGTGTCAATTTGACGCTGACACTACCATGGCAGGTACCACCGCCTAGGGGCCAGTGCTAGGCGGTACCACCACCCAGACTGGTAGTACCATTGCTTGGCACCCTGCCAGGGGTGGTACAACCGCCCAGATTAGCGGTACCACTGCTTGACATAGTCTCGAATACTGTGCCATGACGGTGAGAATTCTTGGGGCATTGTTTAGGCTTCTTATTAGGCCCAACATAGTTCTTACATGGGCCTAGTTGGCCCTTAATTCGGTTGGCCCAAATCCAAGCCCAATTACGTGCTAACTACGATTCCTAAGACATATTCTAAGCTAAACAACTCCGTAAGTCTTGGTTCTTCCAGCGAGCTTCCGGCGATCTTCTGGTAAACTTCCGACGATCTCTCAGCAATGTTCCGACGGACTCCCGGCAAGCTCCTAGACTTCGAGACGATCTTCTTGGCGAGTTCAAACGATCTTCTTAGCAAGCTCCGTGACTTCTTAGCTGGTTCCACCAGAACTTTCGACGAACGTCCGGACTACGAACTCTCGAACTCTCAACGATGTCGCGTCCTTGACTTCGAGACTTCATTTTACTTCATGCCTTGCTTTCGTAGTTAATCCTACATATGTAAAACAACACTTCGATCTAGACAATTAATACTATGCATTAATCAAGTTGTCCGGCAAGTCATTGGTCCCTCGACGCTTCGTCCGATTCTTCGGTGCATCGTCCTCTCTTACGGCCTATTGCCCAATCT
>LVTN01002506.1:13481-29213 GCA_001649415.1 Musa itinerans
GAAAAAGGGAGGACGAATGAGAGAGTGACCCTCTTGAAAGCCGAAAAGAGCCATTTCTCTTGGGTGTTAAACCAACTGAGAAATCACGAGGCTCTAATACCAATTGTTGGGATCAAGAGCACTAAGAGGGGGGGGGGGGGAATTAGTGCAGCAAAAAACTTTCGTCAGTTTAAAAAGACTTCGTACGAAAACCGTTTCGGAAAGATCTTTAACTTGAGAGCAAACGAAAGTATAGTTAATGTAAAGCAATGGAGGCAGTTTGCAGTTAAGATAAAGAGTAGAATGTAAATGCAAACCGAGATTTAGAGTGGTTCGGTCAACGTGACCTACATCCACTTTCGGCTTCCTCCTCCGACGAGGTCACCGGCGTCCACTAGAGGCCTTCCTTCAATAGGCGAAGGCCAATCACCTTTTACACCCCTCTTCTCCTTTTATCGGGTTTAGGAGATAACCCTTACAAGCACTCATACTCCTCTATTACAGATTTCTAACACTTAGAGTAGAGGAGGGAAATCTAAAGAGATTGCAGCGGCGTTTCTTTTCTTTTAAACTCTCTGTGCTTGTTAGCTTTAACTAGGGATGGGAGGGATATTTATAGGCTTCAAGTTGATTTAAACTTGGAGCCTAAAACTTTCCCATCCCGGGTTCCATGGGCACGGGTGGTACCACCGCTTGCGTTGGGCAATACCATCGCCCAATGTCAGTCTGACGCTAACACTACCCTGGGTGGTACCATCGCCTAAGGGCCAGTGCTGGGTGGTACCATCGCCCAGACTAGCGGTACCACTGCTTGACACAGTCTCAAAGACTGTGCCACGACGATGAGAATTCTTGGGGCATTGTTTGGGCTTCTTATTAGGCCCAACACAGTTCTTACATGGGCCTAGCTGGCCCTTAAATAGGTTGGCCCAAATCCAAGCCCAATTACGTGCTAACTATGATTCCTAAGACATATTCTAAGCTGAACAAGTCCGTAAGTCTTGGTTCTTCCAACGAACTTCCGGCGATCTTCTAGCGAACTTTCGACGATCTCTCGGCAATGTTCCAACGGACACCCAGCAAGCTCCTAGACTTCACGATGATCTTCTTGGTGAGTTCAGATGAGCTTCTTGGCAAGCCTGCGACTTCTCGGCTGGTTCTGCCAGAACTTCTGACAAACGTTCGGACTTCCGACGAACTCTCGAACTCCCAACGATATCGCGTCCTTGACTCCAAGACTTCATTTTGCTTCATGCCTTGCTTTCGTAGTTAATCCTGCACATGTAAAATCATACTTCGATCTAGACAATTAATACTAATCATTAATCTAGTTGTCCAGCATGTCATTGGTCCCTCGACGCTTCGTCCGATTCTTCGACGCATCATCCTCTCTTGTGTCCTATTGCCCAATCGGCTAGTTGACTCCGCAACTTCGATATCCTTGGCGCAATATCCGCTCTTCTTAGCCCGATGCTCGAATCCATGGCCTGAAGCCTTCTGTCGATACGTCGACCATTCCTCCGGCCCGATGTCCAATCTTTTGACATGTTTTCCTCCAGCACAACATGATTTTTCTTGCTTTAATTATCTCATCCTGATCGAAGCATCCTGCGTCACTCAAAACACAAATTAAAACATAAACACATATCTATTGGTTTCATCATCAAAATCCGAGATTCAACACCAGCTACACCACTTGGGATTAGACTAGAAAGATCGGACATTGTGCCAAAGTGATCGGATGTTGTGGAGGTCAACATGCTGATTGGGGAATATGTCGCAAGAGAGGACGATGCATCGAAAAGATCGGATGAAGCGTCGGATGAACCAATGACATGCTGGATAACATAGTATTCTATTTGTAATCGATTGCGTTTAGATTGAAGTAGTCATGATTGTAATTGAGTTGGTTTGGGAGGAACCCAACTAACTCAATTAGGGGCCCATTGGCCTGAGTTGGAACTATTTTGGGCCAAGTGGAAGGCCCATTTAGTGACACAAGGATAGGTTGAATCACCTATGAGCTAGAAAAGTCAAGAGCATATTTTTCCAGGCAATCAAGCGGTGACACCACCAGACTAGGTGGTGGTACTACCCAATGTGAGTGTGTCAAGTAGTGGTACCATCAGATTGGGCGATGGTACTACCCAATGTCAGTGCTATAGGCGGTGGTACTACCCAACACATGTGGTGGTACCACCAGGACCTAAGAAACTTGGGATGAGACCTTTTTTTGCTCCATTTTTGTGTTGCGAAATCTAGAGGCGACATCACATGCACAACAGAATAACATAAAATAAAAAACTCCAAATATCCCAATTCATGTTCGTCATCATGAGTATATTTGTGTGCAAAACCCTCGATACAAAAAACCACGTGTGAGACAGTTATGTTACTTAGGGAGATCGTATATCCCTGAATCCCTACAGATCTGTAGGAGTGGATGAAGGAGGTCAAGTGTCCTCTAGGCCCAATATTGAGCTGGCCGTAAGTCATACCTATCAGAAGTCCTTCTGGCTTAGTGAATTATTATCTCCATAATGTTAGGAACAAGTCGGCACTAAGAGAGGGGGTGAATTTGTGTAGCGGATAAAATCATGTCAGTTTAAAAAATTCATTTCGATTAAACCCATTTCGTAAAGATGCTTAAATTGAAAGCATATGGAAGAGTATAGCAAGTAAGGAAGTTTGTAGTTTTAAAAGAAATGTAAATCGAATTTATAGTGGTTCGATCGTCGTGACCTACATCCACTCCTGATTCCTCTTTCATTAAGGCCACCGACATCTACTAATGGTTTTCCTTCAATTGGCAAAGACCAACTACCCTTTTACACACCTCTTCTTCTTTTCATAGGTTTAGGAGGCAAACTTTTACAAGTACACACTCCTCTCTAAACAGAATTCTAAGTTTAAGCTAGAGGAGGGTCTCTCTTAAGTAATTTCTATAGCATTTTCTCACATTTATATTCTCTGTGCTTATGTGTGTTAACCAAGGATGAGAGGGGTATTTATAGGCCTCAAGTCTTCGGGGTATTGGCGGTACCACCGCCAGCATTGGGTGGTAACACCACTTGCCAGTTTGACACTGACACTAACACTAGGCGGTACCACCGCCTGACACCTTGACATTGGGTGGTACCACCGCCCAAACTGGCGGTACCATCACCTGTCATAGTCTTGGAGACCGTGCCATGACGATTTCACCTATTTGGTCACTATTTGGGCCTTTCACTTGGCCTAACACAACCCAAACTTGGGACATTGAATGGGCCTTTCTCTTAGCCCAAAATAGCCTCATTTTGGGCCTAGTTGGCCTATAATTGAGTTGGCTTAATTACATTCTAAACTAACTTAATTAGACTTTAAATTGACTCGATCTAGACATAATCGATTATAAGCGAATCATTACTATCCGGCATGTCATTGGTTCATCTGGCGCTTCGTCCGATCCTTCGACGCATCATCATCTCCTTCGGTGTATTGCCCAATCAGCATGTTGTCTTCTCGCAACATTCGATCTTCTTGGCGCAATGTTCGATCTTCTTAACTCGATGTCCAAATTCATGGCCCGAAGCTTTCTGCCGATACGTCGACCGATCCTCCAACCCGACGTCCAATCTTCTAACATGTTTGCTCCAGCCCAACATCCGATTCCTCCTACTTTAATTAATTTATATTTTTTGATCGAAGTTAGCCCTACGTTACTCAAAACGCTCATTAGATTACAAACACTCTCAATTGGTTTCATCATCAAAATATAAGATTCAACAATCTCCCCCTTTTTTATGATGACAACTAATTGATGATGGAGTTAACCTTAACTCCCCCTATCAATATGCCATATTGATAGAACATTGAATTCAAGCTGAATTCAAGTCAAAGCAAATTTCATCATGAATATTTGTAACACATCATCATAAAATCATGCATAACATTATCATACTTTTCCCCCTTTGTTATCAACAAAAAGGAGAAATACAAGTATCACTAAATCAAATCTTTGTATTATAAATCTAATATCAAGTTTTATCATCATATAAGCTAGCAATAATTTTGAGTTTTGCAAGTTTGTAAATTTTGCTAGATGTGCAAGTTAATATGTTTTGCTTCTTGAGATAGGCAAGATAGCACGTTTGCTTCTCTTGAGATTGCAAGCTAGCAATTCTTGATAATGTTTAAGATAGCAAGTTCTTTCTTCTCTTTTGAGAAGTGTAAGTTAGCAATTTTGCTTCTACTTGAGATGTGCAAGCTAGTAAGATAGCAAGTTTTACATTAAGCAAGCTGACAAATTTTGCATCATGCAAGCAAGCAAATTTTATCATTTTAGAACATGTAAGCTGGAGAGTTTTTTCTCCCCCTTTGTCATTATAAAAAAGAAGGGAAGAATACAATTTTGTAATTATTTTTTCCTTTACAATATTTTTCAAATCATGATAAAGTTAAAGTATCATTCTTATTATAATATATCATAATTAAGATAAATCTTGAATTTAAATTGAATTCATGTCAAAGCAATTTTACTCATGATTCACATCATATGCAATACATCATAACATCATCATAATAAAATCATAAGTATTGGAAGCATCATTCCAAATCATAAATATTTCAAATCATGATGGTATCAAAATATCAAATTACATTATATCCTACCATGCATGATCATAACTTCCCATTTGTATGTATCAACATAATATCATGAGTATTGCATGATTTCACATCATCACATGAAGGATAATAAGAAAAATTTGGTGATGAGATATACAAAGCAGGAAGACAAATTGTGAATATCAAGAGAGATATTACAATTCTTTTTGATAACTCAAATAGCGAAAAGAAAGAATCATAGTAAACAATCTTGATTTATAAAAAGAATTTTTAAGTTATAATTCCAAGAAATCAAGAGAAACCATGATTCTTTTTAACAAATCTCCTCTTAAATAAATAACCAAAGGAAACATAAAAGATCAAATGTTATAATAATGCACAAAAAAATCTCAAGTTATAAATCTTGAAAAATCAAGATAAAACTCATTCAAATTCAAATCGTCAAATCAAAATCATTTTCAAGTGATTCATAAAAAAAAATATAGATAGATTCATTAATCTCTCCTTTTTGAAAAATCAATAAAGTAGAGAAATTTTTCAAGGAGAAAGCTTTCCTCTTTTTTGTGTTTCAATTCATATAATTAATTTTATATAAGCATGCCCAGAATTTTATGCCAAATAAAAACAAGCATCAATGTTTAAAATGAAAAAGAACTTTCATTACGGCAAAGATCGATAATCCATAAATCACAAAAATCATCATGCATATTTTCGAAAGATAAACTCATTAAGCATGATCATTATGACTCATTACTTTGGGCATGATATTAAAAGATGGTTTCAAGTTTTCAAGATATAATATGCACAATTTCAAATTATAAACTCATTAAGCATGATATCAAACCTCTTAACATTTTCATTAAAACATCAAGAATGGTTTCATTGAACATAAAACATTTTCATTCGAAAATCATCAAGATTCATATTATTTCCTCTTAAAAAAAATATAGGATTAATCACTAGATTTAAATCTAACATTTTATTGTATTTTCATAAAACATACAATTGTCATTATCATTTTTAAAATTACTAGAATGATCCTAATTTTTTTTTAACATTTTCATTATATCATTAAACATGCAATTGTCAAGAAAAAATTATATATATTTTTTCTAAACTAAATTAAAAATAACTCATGAAAAGCATAATGTAATTTTAAAATAAATTAAGGGGATTTTGGTTACCTTGTGGTCGAAAGCTATTAAGGCGTAGTTTGTCACCTCGCTTTTGTTGGTTTGTTCTTTATCTTCAGAAGAGCTCGATTCGTCCAAGATTGCTTCCTTCTTCTTACATTCATAGCAAGTAGTTGCATTCTTTTTAAGTTTATTTTTGTTCTTTGACTTTTGTTTTAAGAACTTTTTATGTTTTATTGTAAGAAGTTCAAGTTCATCATCACTTGAGCTTTTGCTCGAGTGGTCTTTTTTTGTTCGAAGTGCCAAATCATTTTTGTTCTTTGGAATGTTGTTTTCATGTTTGTTTTGTTCATCATATTCATCATGTGCATTGTGCGCTATTTCATATGTCATTAATGAAACAAAAAGTTCTTCAAGTGAAAAATTATTGAGATATTTTGCCTCTTGGATTGCAATTACTTTCGAATCCCAACTCTTTGGAAGGATCTTAATATCTTATTAACAAGTTCAAAATTTGAAAAAAAAATTCCAAGAGCTTTTAAACCATTGACAACATCTGTAAAATGAGTGTATATGTCAATAATTGTTTCACTTGGCTTCATTCAAAATAGTTCAAAATCATACATCAAAATATTTATCTCATAATCCTTTACTCTACTAGTACCTTCGTGTGTAATTTCAAGTGTATGTCAAATATCGAAAGCCGTTTCATAAATAGAAACATGATTAAACTCATTTTTGCTCAAAGCACAAAATAGAGTGTTCATAGCTCTAGCATTGAAAGAAAAAGTTTTCTTCTCCAAATCATTCCATTCGTTCATTGGAGTAGAAGACTTTTAAAATCCATTTTCAATGATATTCAATAAGTTTAAATCCATAGAAAGCAAGAAAACTCTAATTCGAGTTTTCCAATAAGTGTAGTCCATCCCATTGCATATAGGAGGACGAACAATAGAAAAACACTCTTGAAATCTAAAAAGAGCCATTTCTCTTGGGTGTTAAACCAAATGAGAAATAATGTAGCTCTGATACCAACTATTAGGAATGAGTCGGCACTAAGAGGCGGGGGGGTGAATTAGTGCAGTAGATAAAATCACGTTGGTTCGAAAAATTCATTTCGATTAAACCCGTTTCATAAAGATGCTTAAATTGAAAGTGTTCGAAAGAGTATATTGCTCAAAGTAAATTGCTCAAAAGAAATGCAAACTGAGTTTATAGTGGTTCGGTCATCATAACCTATATCCACTCCCGATTCCTCTTTCGTTGAGGCCACCGACATCTGCTAACGGTCTTCCTTCAACGAGTAAAGACCAACTACCCTTTTACACCCCTCTTCTCCTTTTCACAGGTTTAGGAGACAACCTTTTATAAGCACACACTCCTTTCTAAACAGAATTCTAAATTTAAGCTATAGGAGGGGATCTCTCAAGTAATTTTTATAGCGTTTTCTCACTTTTAAGTTCTCTGTGCTTGTGTGTATTAACCAAGGATGAGAGGGGTATTTACAGGTCTCAAGTTGATTCAAACTTAGAGCCTAAAAATATCTCATCTTGGGTCTTCAGGGTACTGGCGGTACCATCGCTAGTACTAGGCGATACCATCGCTAGTACTAGGCGGTACCACCACCAACCAGTCTGACACTAACACTGACATTGGGTGGTACCACCACCTAGTCTGACGGTACCATCGCTTGACACCCTTACACTGGGTGGTACCACCACCCAGACTAGTGGTACCACTGCCCAGACTGATGATACCATTGCTTAACAGTCTCTCGGAGACTATGTTTGGGTAATACCATTGCCTAATATAGTCTCGGAGACTGTGCCATGACGGTTTCACCTATTTGGTCACTATTTGGGCCTTTCTCTTGGCCTAACATAGCCCAAATGTGGGTTACTGAATGGGCCTTTCTCTTGGCCCAAAATAGCCTCATTTTGGGCCCAATTAAACTCTAATTGAGTTTACTTAATTATATTCTAAACCGACTCAATTAGACTCTAAACTGACTTAATCTAGACATAATCGATTATAAGCGAATCCTTATTGTCCGACATGTCATTGGTATTGGAAAATCTTGGAGGTGACATCACATGCGCAGCGGAAGAATGGAAAAACAAAATCCCTAATTCTAAAAGATATGTTCGTCGTCGTGCGAAGATTGGTGCGTAAAAATCCGCAAAATAGAAAACCACGTGTGAGATAGATTGTGTTACCTAGGGAGATCGTATATCCTTGAATCCCTATAAATCTCTAGGAGAGGGTGAAGGAGGTCAAGCGCCCTCCTCTCTAGCGGTGATCCATACAACAAGGCTGCGACGACACTCCTCAAAACTCCAGGCCTGCTCTGAGGTGGAGAGGGAGAGGAGAATAGGAGAGGCAAGCAAAATGCTCTATCCTATGAACCACTAATTCCCTCCTATTTATAGAGGCCCCCTATAAACTTAACGCTAATGGATCTTGCCCTATTGGGTATTAGATCTCCATCCAACTACCTAAGCCATTTAGATTAGTGGATTTCTATCCAATAATCTCACATGGGCTCTTATTAGATCTCATCCATAGGATCCAATAATTCAGGGGCATATTGGATATCTAATAAGATAGGGGCTCCGGCGGATGTCTCATATCTGAACCTCTACTCATCATAATGCCTATCATATGTGTGTGACCCTCTAGGCCCAATATCGGGCTGGCCGTGAGTCATACGTGTCAGAACTTCTTCTAGCTCAATAAATTATTATCTCCATAATAATTCACTCGACTCATCGACTGCGGACATACTAGGCCACTACACCGTAGTCCCTAGACGATATAGAGGAATCCAATCCATTGGGCCTATCGGTCCTTAATTACCATGTACCTATAGTCCCTCATCTATCTAATATCCCATAGACCATATACCAAGCATGGTGTTGTCAAACCCATACGGTTTCTACTCGAGTCTCGCTCTAATCGGATTCTCTTGGAGAACTCTTTCTCTCTCAATCCGAATAACCCTGGCTAGGGATTTGTCTAAGCAAGAACACATGGGACATTTCTCTTATGACACCGAGAGTGGATGATCCTCTATTGACACTCAATAGCCCTCGTAAGGTTGACTACCACTCCCAAAGACCGGTTGTACTAGATCTGGGACATCCAAACCTATAAGTCCGTTATCGAAGAGTGGAGCACTCATACAAGACATCCTTGGTGTCTGAAGTCTAAGGACCAGATATACCACTTGGACTACGGAATCGTTGTCTGACAATAAGGCATCATCAACCATCCAGCATTCCGTAAGCGGAACAATCAGTGAACTCATTCCCCAATGAGCACCTGTATTGTATCCCTAGTGTCCCCACATGAGCAGTTATGATACCAGCTGCATCCATCATAAGGACGGGTATCCAACACACCAGTCTGTCTGGTTATCTCGATGTCCCTCTCGAGTAACCTATGACCGGGATTATTTAGGATCTATGTTTAAAGGCGAATCGATCTCATTATCGTGATCTCATCATGATCCGATTCTCATTGCACAAATCCAAGGACATCACAATATATAGTTGAAACACTTTCCACTACTATATCTCCTCGGGTCATGTCTCTCTAATAAGCTGGAACCTCCTCAGAACACTTCTGATGAGACCCGGGTTCCCTTATTTGAGTAATCACCCCATAGTTGTCATAATATAAAGGAATCAGCTCCTCACTACTTTGAATGACTCCCAAATCTGTGATGAACTTCTTCATCCAGACTCCCTCCTTTGCTGCCTCTACTGTAGCAATGTACTCTGCCTCTATAGTTAAGTCAGCAATAGTATTTGAATGACTCCCAAATCTGTGATGAACTTCTTCATCCAGACTCCCTCCTTTGCTGCCTCTACTGTAGCAATGTACTCTGCCTCTATAGTTAAGTCAGCAATAGTAACTTGCTTGGAACTCTTCCAACACATTGCTCCTCTATTCAGGGTATACACAAATCCTGAATTCGACTTGCTATCATCGACATCAGACTGAAAACTCGAGTCCGTGTAGCCTTCAATTGTGAGGCTACTATCTCCATATACTAGTAAAGGATCCTTAGTCCTTCTCAAGTACTTAAGGATACACTTTACTACTTTCTAGTGCTCAAATCCTAGATCCGCTTGATACTTACTCGTGACACTTAGAGCATGCGCTATATCAGGCCTAGTATATAGCATGGTTAACATGATAGACCCTATTACTGAGGCATAGGGTATCCTCTCCATGTTCGCCCTTTCTTCCGGAGTCTTTGGGGACATACTCCTAGGAAGCAATATCCTATGTCTCATCGGTATGAGACCTCTCTTGGAATTTTCCATACTAAACCTTTTGACAATGGTATCTATGTACCTAGACTAGGACAAGCTAAGCATCCTCTTTGATTTATCTTTATCGATCCAAATCCCCAAGATATAGGATGCTTCTCTTAAGTCCATGAAGAAGTGTCTAGATAAGCAAGTCATTACTGTGGATAGCATTCCTACATCATTCCCAATGATCAGGATGTCATCCATTGCTAGTCATAGGTGCCCAATAAGCCAATCACGTGAGTGATGGCACGTGTGACTTGACACGAAATTTTTTACTTATTATATTTTGACATTTATCACTTTATATTAACTATTGCATATATGCATGTATATATTATGATGTCCTTGGATATATGGAATGGGAATCGAATCGTGATGAGATCACGATAATGAAACCGATTCACCTTTAAAAACAAATCCTAAATAATCTCGGTCATAGGTTACTCGAAAGGGATATCGAGATAACCGGACAGACTGGTGTGCTATATACCCGTCCATATGATGGATGCAGTTGGTCTCATAGCTACTTGTGTGGGGACACTAGGGATATAGTACAAGTGCTCATTGGAGAATGAGTTCACTGATTGATTCGCTTACGAAATGATGGATGGTTGATGATGCCTTATTATCAGATAGTGATTCCGTAGTCTTAGTGGTGTATCTGGTCTTTAGACTTGAGACACCAAAGATGTCTTATATGAGTGCTCCATTCTTTGATACCTAACTTATAGGTTTGGATGTCTTAGATCTAGTACAACTAGTCATTGGGAGTGGCAGTTGACCTTATAAGGGCTATTGAGTGTCGATAGAGGATCATCCACTCTCGGCGTCATGAGAGGAATATCCCATGTGTTTTTGCTTAGACAAATCCCTAGCTAGGGTCATTTGGATTGAGAGAGAAAGAGTTCTCCGGGAGAATCCGATTAGAGCGAGACTCGAGTAGAAACCATATGGGTCTGACAACACCATGCCCGATATACGGTCTCTGGGATATTAGATGGATGAGAGACTATAGATATATGGTAATTGAGGACAAACATATCCAATGGGTTGGATTCCCTTATATCGTCTGGGGACTACGGCGTAGTGGCCCAATACATCCGTAATCAATGACTCGAGTGAATTATTATAGAGATAATAATTCACTAAGCTAGAAGGAGTTCTAACAGGTATGACTCATGGCCAGCTCGATATTGGGACTAGAGGGTCACACACATATGGTTGGCGTTGTAATGAGTAGAGGTTCGGATATTAGATATCCGTCGGAGCCCCTATCTTATTGGATATCTAATAAGCCCTTGAATTATTAGAGCCCATGGATGAGATCCAATAAGAGCCCATGAGAGATTATTGGATAGAGGTCTACTAATCTAAAAGGCTTGGGTAATTGGATGTAGATCCAATACCCAATAGGGGAGGATCTATTAGGGTTTGACAGGGGACCTTTATAAATAGGAGGGATTCAATGGTTCATAGGCTAGAGCATTTGCTTGCCTCTTTTATTCTCCTCCCCCTCTTCACCTCAGAGTAGGTCTGGAGTTTTGAGGAGCGTCGTCGTAGCCCTGCTGTGTGAATCACCGCTAGGGAGAAGGACGTTTGACCACCTTCACCCTATCCTAGAGATTTGTAAGGATTCAGTGATATATGATCTCCCTAGGTAACACAATCTAATCTATACGCAGTTTTAAGTTTCACAGATTTTTGTGCACCAATCTTCGCACAACGATAAACATCTCTTTGGGAATAGAGGATTTTGTTTTTTGTTCTTCCACTGCGCATGTGATGTCGCCCCTAAGATTTCCCAACAATGGTATCAGAGCCAGGTTTTTCGTGCGAGTGATTGGTTTTGAACAACGTGTGTTGTGTTTAGAATGAATAGGGGAAGATTTCCCAATTGTTGCTGCCCTTGCTACGCTCGAAGATGGTTGCCTGCTTGTTGTCATCTTTGTGCAGGCAGGCCACCTACAGCGGTGGCACGTAAGGGCGGTGCCTGCAGGTGTTGGACCAGTAGGCAGAGACACCGCGGGGCAGCGGCGCCTACAGCTACGTTACCCATGGGCTGAGGCACCGCATGGCAGCGGCGCCTGCGGTCGCTGCTCCCGCGGGCAAAACCCCCGCAGGGGCGGTCGCCCGACGAGGCAGCACGGCCTGCAAGCACTGCCTCGTGGGCAGAACCGCCCGCAGAGGGGGCGGTGCCCAAAGGGGCGCCCGCCCGTTGGGGCAACGCTACCCACTAGGGCGTCCACCTGCAAGGGCGGCGCCCCGGCCCCACCGCACATGCCGCCGCCGGTAGGGTGGTGGTAGTAGCAGCAGTAGGGGAGAGGGAGAGGGGCATAGGATTTTGGGCAAAAAGATAGTTTTGCCCCTCGGAATTTGATAAATTCCATTTCGTTCCTTTTGTCCAAATTACGAAAATACCACTAAGAATTCAAAAAATTCCCTACATGTCCATGATTTCAAAAATATTAATTAATTAAAAGGTTTCATTGATTATTATTTTTATTATTATCTAATAGTCCTATATGATGATGATTTATACATGTGATGTTTGATGGGTGGACGGATGATCATGGACCGTGTGATGTGTGTACTTATGATTATTATTATTGGGGAATACAAGCC
The DNA here is from genome assembly GCA_001649415.1 of Musa itinerans. Lineage (NCBI taxonomy): Eukaryota > Viridiplantae > Streptophyta > Magnoliopsida > Zingiberales > Musaceae > Musa > Musa itinerans. The sequence continues at coordinate 26,146 of LVTN01002506.1, forward strand.
TCTATTATATTTCTCATTTATTGTCGGACATGCGTGCCTATGATTAAGTTGTAATCACATGAGGAGGCACAGTGGGAGCATGGATGCGATAGCGGGACCTACGAGACGGACGATCGCGATGCATCGAGATGTCGACGGAACCGATGAGGACGAGATGGATGATCATCGGGCATAGAGATACACCATTGCACACATAGATCTTGATGTGAGTGATTAGGCCTACTGGCTCGGGCTTGATCACATTAGGTTGTGGTCCATGATCATCTGGTGTGATTACTTATACAAATACTAGATATGTATATATATTTGCATGCGATATAGATATATATTAAATATGTATAAGTGTAACATATCATATTAGGAGACCAAATCATAGAAATCTCTCTCTCGATAATATTAAGTCGGTAAACGTGAGGCAATTAAATTGACCCACATAGCCTTCCGTTGTTATAGGTAGGAACAGATTCCCGGTGTAGGTTGAGTTGGTCGAGTCCCTCGAGGCTCACCTATATCGTGATTCGCTATCTTGCTTATGACATAGAGATGTCACCGGTGACCTGAGGATACAGTATGCTTGGTCGAGTCTCTCGAGAGTATATCATTGAATCAGACTCATCTTGTAACGATGGTGTTGACTTAACTGAGTATCATGGTTAGTCGAGTCCCTCGAGACCATAGTGATTCGAAGGTCGAATAGGACGGGAATCACAAGGAGTTATGATCGGCAAAAGTTGTATACCTTTTGGGATTAGTGTGATTGGTCGAGTCCCTCGAGGTTACACTAAGACGCTGATTGGATCCCTATCTCCACTAGAAGTCTGCCGGAGACTTCCGTTTCACTTGCTGAGGGTGTCGCGTGACTCACTAGTAAAATAGTAGGAGCATATTAAGATATAAGTCCATATCTTGATTGTTTATTTCTTGCAAAATCTGCATGTTATACATTTCTATTGCATTTTTATTTTCAGAAAAATGTCGCATTTAAATGCCTTATAGGGCATGCTTGATGTCAACTGCCTCACTAGTCCAAATGATATAGATTGGCTCCGCAACTTGAGAATTGTTTTCATGGTGGAGAAAATCGTGTACGTCCTTGATAATGCCTACGCCCGAGGAAGGGGCAAGCGAGGATGAGATTGCTCATTACATGAAGTACATTAATGACTCCACTCTTGCTCAGTGTTACATATTAGGCTCTATGATTCTTGAGTTATAAAGACAACATGAAAAGATGGATGCTTTATCCATTCTCCTACATGTCCATAAACTATTTAAGGAACAGGGAAGGACTCAATAATATGAGATATCCAAGAGCCTCTTCTGCACTAGGATGACTGAGGGGACACTGGTTCAGAACCATGTCCTAAAGATGATTGAGTGGATAGAGAAACTCACAGGTTTAGGAATGGTTTTAGAGGATAACTTGTGTGTGGATATTGTGTTTCAGTCCCTATCAGATTCCTTTTCACAGTTCATAATGAATTTTAATATGAATAAGCTTGAGGTGACTCTCCCAAAGCTCCTCAATATGTTGAGGGAGGTAGAGAGTACTATCACGAAAGAGAAGCTACTTCTCTACACTAGTGAGACCAGAAAGAAAAGGAAAGCGGAAAAGTCCCTTAAGAAGGGCAAGGGCAAGGGCAGACCAGGTAAAGCAAAGGTTGCTAAGAAAGACCCGGTAATAGATAAAGGCTAGTGCTTCCATTATGGCAAAGATGGGCATTGGAAGACGAACTGCAACGAGTACCTTACAGAGAGGGAGAAACAGAAGCTTGGAGAAGCTTCAGGTGCATTCATGATCAATCTCCAATTGTCAGATTTTTGTGATAGGTATTGGATACTAGTATTGCTCATCACATTTGCAATTTGTTGTAGATTCTAGCAAAGCCTTAGAGATTTGCGAGAGGAATATTGCATAATGGTTTGTTTATGTTAGACACTTCTCCACATATCATGAATGTAAGTGTGTCTAAGAGGAAACGAGATGAGGTGAATAGTGCATACCTATGGCATTGTTGGCTAGGTCACATCCATGAGGAAATTATTTAAAAGTTGCTAAAGGATGGATATCTAGATCCATTCGACTATGAGTCATATGCAACTTGCGAGCCTTGTCTTCGTGGAAAACTGACTAACTCTCCATTTAGTAGAATTGGAGAGAGAGCCACTGAGTTGTTGGAACTCATGCATAGTGATGTATGTGGACCTATGTCAACTCATGCCATTGGTGGTTGCTCCTACTTCATTACCATTATTGATGATTTCTCAAAGTATGGATATGTGTACTTAATGAAGACAAGTCCGAGGTCTTTGAGAAATTCAGAGAGTTTAAGAATGAAGTGGAGAACCATACTGAAAAGAGTATCAAGACTCTACGATCAGATTGAGAAGGTGAGTACTTAAGTACATAGTTTACCTAGTTCCTCAAGGACCATGGGATTTTATCTCAATAGATAACTCCTTATACACCTCAGCTCAATGATGTGTCTAAAAGGAGGAATCGTATGCTGTTAAACATGGTACGGTCCATGATGAGTTTTGCTAACCTACCCATCTCATTCTAGGGATATGCCCTAAAGACCGCAGCTTATCTTCTGAACATAGTTCCAACTAAGTCAGTAGTGTCTATACCATATGAGATATGAAAAGGGAAAAAGCCCGATCTTAAGGTTATGAAAATTTGAGGCTACTCTGCCCACGTTAAAAGATACAACCCCAATAAGTTGGAATCGAGGACAGAGCGGTGTAAGTTCGTGGGATACCCCAAGGAAACTTGTGGGTATTATTTCTATCATCTCGAGGACCAAAAGGTTTTTGTAGCCAAGAGAGCAGTTGTTATAACCCTTGCAGATTCTAAACTTGGGGTTGATCTCTTTAGGGGATCGGCCTCCTTGGAACTCTATAGGGGTCCCTCCCTCCAAGTTACTACTCAAAGGCTACAGAAAAGATTCATCTATTGCCTATCAAAAGAGGAGGAATACATGGCTATTTATAGGGCTTCTAAACCCTAACTCCTAATAGGACTCCTACTTCTAACCAACTCCTAATAGGACTCCTACTCAAGACTC
>LVTN01002507.1:0-11447 GCA_001649415.1 Musa itinerans
ACTACTTTCACCATTAAGAAGCCTCCACGGTTCCCTTTGCAGATCTGTAGTTCCTTGAAGCTCTGCAAAAGATCTCCTAACAATTGAATCTGGTGAAAAAAGAAGGGAGTTCAGATCACCTGGTGCAATAGCATAAGATTGATCGAGTAATATTCCACCGGGTAGATGCCCAGGCATATCAGACCCAAGACATTTTGAGGCCATAGTTTCCAGTAGTTCCTCGAATTTGTTCTCACATGGTACATTGTCAGCTGAGTCAGCACATACATCTGCTTTCGTAGATGTCCCTTCTGACTGTTCTAACGAATCAAGGTCCAGGTCCCTATTTTCAGCTAAAGGAACAGATTCTGCATTCTTCCCACGGAACATCTGAGACAATAGTTCAACAAAAGATGTTGTGTTTGACTTATTTTCCTTGGTAGCTCTAGTTTCTTCAAGATCCATCAAAGAAGATGAATCAATTTTGCCACCAGAAGAAGTACACAAAGGTGCTTCCCTCATCAGTTGGGAGGTCTCCGAACTTGATGCAAGATCACCAGAAGGTGCTTGTGAGACAATAGAAGATTCATCTAAGATAGTATTTCTTGGGGACAATTGTATGGTGAGACAAATTTCCCCTACAAGTGGGACAAATTAAATAATTAGTACCATTAAATATTGCATGCATATGCCTCCTGTGCTAAAAGAACTACGTCATGGTACAAATTTCTATCTGATCATAATGACATCGAGTGAAAATCATTATGTTTTGAGATGAGCCAGGAAAGCTTAAATGACACTGTTTATACACTTAATCTTATCAATACAATGAAGATTAGAGAACTACCAGACACTAACATCTGCATGTGTCGGGTTATCCTTCCCCTGTTCTATTATTTTTCTTCTAACAAAACAACCAAAGCTGGAGCATGCGCTGCTGAACTTGCTAAAACTAAATCTAATTTGCCGATTGAAACTGTAAATGGAGATCAATTTTTAATTGTTGATCTACGAGCGTTTCATTTTAAATGCAAGATAAACAGATAATAGTTACTTGATTACTTAGTGCATATGTTTGACTAAACATGTGCAATAACAACTAGTACAGTTACGGGTGTTCAGTAAAGAAAGAACATTTGTATCTGGAATTCACAAAAACCATTTCATGATCCATTTTCACTATATATCATTTGCAACTTTGGTTGCCTAATATTTGCCTCTTTTCATTCATCTACGATATAGAGACTTGACACGGTTACAAGCTATCAAGAACATCTGAGCTTTTTAAGAAACTAAAATCATACAACTAAACGAGTGAAAAAGAATTAATATCCAGGGCCCCACATGTTAGAACCTGTACCAGGAACCAGAGACCCATATCTTAGCCAAGAAATGGAGGAGAGACATGATCAGGAGAAGGAAAGCTGGAGCTAACTAAACTGAAATAAATCCAGCTAGAGAATAACATCCATAGAACAGAGAAGGATAATCGGCATATTACCCCTTTTTTTGTTCTTCGACTTCTTATTCTTGGGTTGCAGCTGGTACCAGGCCGTCCCCAGGGATAGGTTTTCAGCGTCCAAGACCTTCAACAATGACACCTTCACCTTCCCCAAGAAATCATTATTAAAGTACTTATCTTCGTTGAGAATTGAGACAATAAGCTCTTCACTGAGTTCCCCGACAAGGAAGCTGAAGTTTTCATCCCAAAAAGGGTTCAAGTTCTTTTTGATGACCTTAGTTTTCGACCTACGACCGCCAAGCTGCAATCTCACGTAGGGATCACATGACCCATTCATATTTATTACAGGAAGACCACGGGCCTCGATGACGTGAACAAAAAGCTTCATTTTAAAGAATATGTAGGAAGGAATAACAATTCAACCCAACCACTAATCGATTACGTACAACAAATTGGATTCCAAGCATAAAGACGAATGGATAGAATAAACAAGATATAACAACAGAAAGATCTCACATGAATAGAGGGGAGGGAAATCCAACTTTTTAGCAGTTGAATAATAATAATAATAATAATAAAAGTAATTGGAATCTTAATGAGACGATCAAAATGAATGAATAAAATCAAAATGAAACAGTAATTGGGGGACTCTAGAACCCTAATTTGCTTGCCTTCGCATCCGATATCGGCCGGGGAAAAAAGGCAAGGGGGGCGAGAATAAAGCGAAACCACACAAGGCAGCGTCGACTTGGAATTGGAAGGAGAAATGTTCTTGGGAATCATGAGAAAGATGGGAACGAGGTGGATCATCTACCGTCACCGTTTTACGCATCGAAATCTCGCTACGACTGAATTAATGTACACAAAAAAGGACCGTCTCACCTCGAAGATCGACGCGAGAGGAGAGAGAGAGAGAGAAATAGGAAATGGGCATTTCCCACTGCGCTCTTCGGATGCTTATAATTTAAACCAATTTAAATTATCAACTTTTTCTCATAATTTAAATTTTATTAAAATTAAAATATAATTAATTAAGAGACTAATCAGGTTTGAATCGATAACTATTGGATCTGCAATCGAATGCTTTACCATTAAGCTATGAACCTAAATATTTAACATATTTTTTATTTTAATTTCAAATTTAAATTTAATTTAATTTTAAGATTTGTTAAAATTGTTTATATTAGTCTTTCACTAACTAGATAAGTGTTCAAATCGAATTAAAAAATAAAATTGAATTAAAACTAAATTTGAACCAATTCAAAGTTGATTAATCAATTTGAATCAAACTTAATTAGTTTTAATTTAGAAGATATTAATTCAATTGAGTTCGGCAGATTACTTGAAGCAGATTAATTTATTTTGAATCTATTTAAAATAATATTGATTTAAATTAAAAATAATAATTTGAACTAATTTTAACACCCCTACCTAAAACTAAGATTGAAGTAACCTAATTTTGATTTAAATTAAAAAATAATTTGAACTAATTTTAACACCCCTACCTAAAACTAAGATTGAAGTAACCTAATTTTTATTTTTATCATTATTTTAATTTTAATTTTAATTTTACTAAAATTTAAAATATAATTAATTATGATTTAATCAAAACAATGGGTATTCAAAACTGAATTTGAACCATTTGAAAGTCGATTCGATCTGAATTTATTCACCAATAGTTTGATTTTAAAAGCTATAGAAATAATTTGATTAATCAATTTTAAATTTGTAACTTGGTTTTGATAGCTATAGAAATAATTTAGTTAATCAATAGTTTTGATTTTAATATTTTTTTTAAAATTAATTAATTAATTTTAATCGAACTAAACTAGTTTTAATTTTGATTAATCAATAGTAGCCTAATTATCAACCTTTTCTCATTATTTTAATTTAAATTTTAATCTAATTCTCAATTTAAATTTTTGTTTGATTAATAAATTTGAATCAAAATAAATAATTTTAATTTAAACAAAATTTCATTCGATTGAGTTTAATTGATTAACTAGTGACTAAACCAAAATAATTAATTTTAAATCTATTCAAGTTTGATACGAACTAATAATAATTTTAATCGATTGGAATACCCTGCGTAAAACAAAGATTGAAGTAACCTCATTATCAAATTTTTTCTCATGATTTTTATTTCAATTTATATTTTATTTAAATTAAAACATAATTAATTAAGGGCCCAATCAAATTTAAACTAATGACCATTTGATCTGCAATCAAATGCATTACCACTAAGCTATAGACCCCAATCAATTTTGTGATTTTAAATTCAAATTCAAACCTAATTTTAATTTAAAATTTGTTAAAATTATTTATGATGGTATATCACTAAACTAAAAGTATGGATGTTAAAGTCAAATTTAATCAAAACTTAATTTGAATCGATTCAAAATCGATCTGATCCAAATTGATTCACCAATACTTTGATTTTAAAAGCTATAAACAATTTTGATTTAGATATCTTTTTTTATTTGATTAATCAATTTGAATCAAATTAAATCAGTTCTAATTTAATATATATTAATTTAATTAATTTCAACTGATTAACTTGTTACTCAACTAGATTAATTAATTTTGAATCAATTTAAATTGGTTTTAATTCGAACTAAAAAAATTATTTTAACTGATTTAAACACCCTGCCTAAAACTAAGACTGAACTAACTTAATTAATAACTTTTTATGATTATTTTAATTTTAATTTTTGATTGATTAATCAATTTAAATCAAATTTAATCAGTTTTAGTTTAAAATATATTAATTCGATTGAGTTCAACTGAATAACTAGTTAACTAAATAAGATTAATTAATTTTAAATTCATTTAAAATAGTTTTGATTCAAATTAAAAAAATGATTTGAACGGATTTCAAACACTCCCGCCTAAAATTAAGATTGAAGTAACTTAATCACCATTTTTTTTATGATTTTAATTTTAATTTAAATTTTAACCTAATAATAAATTTAAATTTTTTATTTGATTAATCAATTTGAATCAAATGAAATTAATTTTAATATAAAAAGATATTAATTCGATTGAGTTAAATTGATGAACTAATTAACTAAACTAAATTAATTGATTTTAAATCGATTCAAATAAATTTTGATTCAAACTAAAAAAATTATTAGAACTGATTTGAACACATCTACTTAAAACTAATATTAAAGTAACCTAATTATCAACTTTCTTCTCATAATTTTAATTTTAATTTTAATTTTATTAAAATTAAAATTTAATTAATTAACATACCAATCGGGTTTGAACCGGTAACCATTAGATCTGCAATCGATTGCTTTACCATTAAGCTATGAACCCTACTCATTTTATATTTTTATGATTTTAATTTCAGTTTTAAATTTAATTTAAAATTAAAATTTATTAAAATTATTTATGCTAGTCTCTCACTAGTTGAAACTAGGGGTATTCAAATCAAATTAGAAAATAAAATTGAATCGAAACTAAATTTGAACCAATTCAAAGTTGATTCGATCTAAATTGATTCACAGGTAGTTTAATTTTGAAAGCTATAAACAGTTTTAATTTAGAAAATATTAATTTGATTAAGTTAACCAGATTAATTGATTTTGAATCGATTCAAATCAGCTTTAATTTGAGCTAAAAAAAATAATTTAACTTGATTTGAACAATCTTACCTAAAATTAAGATTGATGTAACCTAATTATTTTTTTTTTATCATTATATTAATTTTAATTTTATTAAAATTAAAATATAATTAATTATGCTTTAATCGAAACTATAGATGTTCAAATGAAATTAGAAAATCAAATTGAATCAAAATAGAATTTGAACAATTTCATAGTGGATCCAATTTAAATTTATTTACCAATAATTTTATTTTGAAAGATATAGAGGTTCTAATTTTGTTATTTTTTACTTGATTTATCAATTTTAATCGAACTAAACTAGTTTTAATTTAGAAGATATTAATTCGATTAATTTATTTTAAATCCATTTAAAATAATTATGATTCAAATTAAAAAATAATTTGAACACTCCTACACAAAACAACCATTAAATTAACCTATTATCGATTTTTTTATAACTTTGTACTAAATAGATTCATCTTGTATTATTGTATATTGAAACATCATGTTAACAGATCTCATATTCAAATCCACATGAGAACACCTTATATAAATTAAAAAAATATTAATTTTAGTTAAAAAAAGTAGATGCATATCCGATATGAATTAATTGCCTTATGGAAGATGAATGGTTAGCAAGGAAGATCATCAACAAAATGATTTCATCATTAGAGCTCAATCCTCTTGGGAATGAGCATCGTCATTAACAAAATCAAATGATAATGATATTTAATAGTATCATGAATATAATCGACTAGTGAGTCGATCCGATTTGTTGACTATCGAAGAAGGTGCAAGTTCATACTAGTGTCTCCTCCTTGATGTGAGGTGCTGACGTGACGAATCGACGAGGGAGGTTCGCTAGGAAGACGATTCTCCAAGATGATCTAGCCTTAGAATGGAGAGGTCAGGTAGAGGAACGGGGTCTCCCTTATTGCAAGGTCATCTCTTGACGACGGGGTCATATCCAAGCCATTGATAGTTTTGCACAATAAGTCTACACTCGGGGCTTCTCAGCTCGACCCCTCTGATGCTTAAGTCAATGCAAGACCGAGGGAAAGAATGACAGCAATATGAGCAATGTAATTGAGTGAGTCGAGAGAGCCCCCTAGCCCGAGCTAGGGTGTGACTTTTATCTTAGCACTTAGTGGGGGCCGACGAGTCTCTATCCTAGTCCCCCTTACCTTATGGGAAAAGGTGTAAATGTGGGCAACTTACTGACATGTTGGCTACGTTGGGAGAACTGTCAAGGCCATGCCTACGGTTAGGCTCCCTTTCTTCTTTTGTTTAGGCTAGGTATGACCTTCTCTTCCTCTATCTAGCTAGAAGGACAGGTGAGGTTGGGCCATGCCATTGGCCATCAATGCAGAGCGGGTCTTGGCATGCCCACTTCTTGAACCTAGGTCGGATAATGTAGTGTCTTGCGAGGAGCTAGTGACTTAGAGTTTTGCTTAGGTGTTCTCTCACGTGGCTGAGGAGCTAGGAAGGGACAAGATTATCCCTTTCATTCATCCCCCCCCCGGAAGGGCATCCTTCGAAACTTTGAACGGAGTTTTCGAAGGATGCTCATAGGTGAGTGCTTGTGTGGCTCAAGCATAGGTCCGCTGTAGCAAGTCTTCTAGACAGGGCGCACGACCTCAGGTCTTCTTGATGAGGTGCATAGCTCGAGAGCGAGTTTGCTCAGTCAAGGCGCAGGCCTCAAGTCTTCTTGCTGAGGTGCATGGCTCGGGAGTGGGTTTACTTAGCCGAGGTATAAGCCTCGGGTCTTCTTACCGCGGTGCATAGCTCAGGAGCGGTTTTGCTTAGCCGAGATGTAGGCCTCGGATCTTTTTGTCGAGGTGCATGGCTCGGGAGTGGGTTTGCTCAGTCGACGTGTAAGCCTGGGGTCTTCTTATAGAGGTGCTTGGCTCGAGAGTAGGTTTGTCAATCAAGGAGTAGGCCTCGGGTCTTCTTATCGAGGTGCATGACTCGAGAGTGAGTTTGCTCGAGCGAGGTGCATACCTCGAGCCTTCTTGCTAAGGTGCATGGCTCACGAGCAGGTTTTCTCGGTCGAGGTGCAGGACTTGTCTTTTGGCCGAGGTACATAGCTTGGGAGCAAGTTTGCTTGAATAAGGCGCAGGCCTCAACTCTAATTGTCGAGGTGCATGGCTTGGGAGTGAGTTTGCTCGGTCGAGGTGTAGGCCTCGAGTCTTCTTGCAAAGGTGTACAGCTCAAGAGCAGATTTGCTCGGTTGAGGTGCAAGCCTCAAATCTTTTGGCCGAGGTGCACTGCTCGAGAGTGGGTTCGATCGAAGTGTATGCCTTAGGTCTTATTATAGAGATGCATGGCTCGGGAGTGGGTTTGCTCGGTCGATGCAGACCTTGGGTTTTCTTACTGAGATGCATGGCTTGGGAGTAGGTTTACTTGCCCGAGGTACAAGCCTCGGATCTTCTAGCCGAGGTGCATGACTCAAGAGTGGGTTTGCACAATCAAGTGCAAGCTCGGGTCTTCTGGCCATGGTGTGCAGCTCAGGAGCAAGTTTACTTGCCCGAGGTGTTGGAAAATCTAGGGGCGACATCACATGCACAATGAAAGAACAAAAAGAAAAATCCTAAATTTTTTCATAGAAAATAAGGTTTCATTGTCATGTTAAGATTGGTGTATAAAAACCCATGGAACCGAAAACTACGTGATAGATAGTTGTGTTACCTAGGGAGATCGTATATCCTTGAATTCTTATAGATCTATGGTAGAAGATGAAGGAAGTCAACTGTCCTCCTCTCTAGCGGTGATCTATACGATAGGGGTTGTGAAGACACTCTTCAAATCACTGCACAAATCTCCACACACCCCTGTTAGTTGAGGATGAGGGGAGAGGAGAATAGGAGGTGACAGCAAAAAGGGCATAGCTCATGACCCTTTAGTTCCCTCCTATTTATATAGGTCCCCTTCAACTTAACCGTAATGGATCTCACCATATTGAGTACTAGATCTCCATCCAATTACCCATACCTCTTATATTAGTGGGTCTCTTCTCAATAATCTCTTATTGACTTTTATTGGATCTCATCCATAGGATCAAATAATTTAGGATTTATTGTATATCCAATAAGATAGGGGTTCTAGCAAATATCTCATATCCAAACCTCTACTCATCGTAACATCTACCATATGTGTGTGACCCTCTAGGTCCAATATCAAGCTAGCCATAAGTCATACCTATCAAAACATCCTTCTAGCTTAGTGAATTATTATCTCAATAATAATTCACTCAACTTATCAATTGTAGACGTACTCTGTCACTACACCGCAATCCCTAGACGATACAGGGGAATCCAATCTTTTGAACATATTTATCCTCAATGATTGTGTACCTATAGTCCCTCATCCATCTAATATCCCAGAGATCGTATACCACGCATGGTGCTATCAAGCCCATACAGTTTCTACTCGATTCTCGCTCTAATCGAATTCTTCCGGGGAACCCTTTCTCTATCAATCTGAATGATCCTGACCAGAGATTTGTCTAAGTAAGAACACATGAGATATTTCTCTTATGACACCAAGAGTGGATGATCCTTTATCAATACTCAATAGCCCTCGTAAGGTTAGTTGCCACTCTCGATAGCCGGTTGTGTTTGATCTGAAACTTCCATATGTATAAATCCGATATGAAAAAGTGGAGTACTCATATAAGACATCCTTAGTATCTCAAGTCTACGAACCAGATACACCACTGAGACGACATAATCGTTGTTTGACAATAAGTCATCATCAACCATCCAGCATTCTATGAGCGGATCAATCATTGAACTCATTCTTCAATGAGCACCTGCACTATATCCCTACTATCCCCACACGAGTAGCTATGAGACTAGCCACCTCTATTATATAGATGTGTATATAGTACACTAATCTATCCAGCTATCTCGATGTCCCTCTTGAGTAACTTATGACCGGGATTATTTAGGGTCTGTGTTTAAAGACGAATCGATCTCATTATCATGATATCATCACAATATGATTCCTATTGCATAAATCAATGAACATCACAATATATATATGTAATAAGTAATATAAAGTTATAAAATGTCAAACAATATAATAAACAAAAAGAGTGCATATCATGTCACACGTGACATCATTTATGTGATTGGCTTATAGGGCACCTATGAAAAGTACGAGGTGCAGGCCTTAGGTCTTCTGGCTGAGATGCAGGCCTCAGGTTTGGCTCTTTTATAAGCAAGGGAGACTGAGCGAAGGTTCAAGGAGGCCCGGAGGGCGTTGCCGAGGATGAGACAAGGTCGTAGGGCTATAGAGGCCTAGGTCCATGATATTGGAGTTTGCTCATTTATGAGTAAAGGAGGTCGAGCAGAGGCCTGTAGGGTGCTGCTAAGGGCATGGCAGGGTCGCTGACACCTAGGTCTATGTCATTTGAGCTAATGAGTGCTTTTGACGAGGCAAGCGAGGGCTCATCCTTAGCCCCCAAGGGTGGGGAAGGCCCTAGATTATTGAGCAGGCGCCAGTAGGGACTTAGTGTCTAGGCAGAGGCAGAGGCATCATTCTATTGAAATAAGATACGTGCCTTCTCTACCCAAGGGTGCTCAGGACTGCATGTAATGCTTCCTCGCTCGAACGTTCATTGGGAGGAGTAATAGACTGATGTGTCTGCGACATTTAGGCCCTTACTCTAGTGCAAAAAATGATAGTGTCATGAATATCATCGACCAATGAGTTGGCCCGATTGGTTCACTACTGAAGATGCAGGCTCATCCTAGTGTCTCCTCATCGCTGATGTGGGGTGCTAATGTGAAGAACCGATGAGGGAGGTTCGTTGGGGGGACGTTTTGCCGAGGATGATATGGCCTTGAAACGGAGAGGCCGGGTAGAGAAACAAAAGTCTCCCTTGCTGTGGGGTCATCTCTTGGAAACTGGGTCATCTCCTAGCCGTTGATAATCTTACACAACATATATGCACCAGGGGCTTCCTGGCTCGACCCTTTCGATGCTTAAGTCAGCACAAAGATGGAGTTGGAGAAGGACAGTAATATGAGTTGTGTAATTGAGTGAGTTGAGAGAGCCCTCTATGCCTGAGCTAGGGTGTAGCTTTTATACCTAAGCACTTGGCAGGGGCCAATGAGTCTTCGTCCTAATCCCCCCTTACTCGGTGGGCCGAAGGTGTCAATCCGGGTGGCTTACCAACATGTGGGCTGCGTTGGGAGGACTATTAGGGCCATGCTTGTGGATAGGCTCCATTCATTCTTTTGTTTAGATCGGGTATAACCTTCTCTTCCTCTGTCTGGCCTGAAGGAAAGGTGAGGCTAAGCCATGCCACCAGCCATTAATGCAAAGTGAGTCGTGGCATGCCCACTTCTTGAACCTAGGCTAGATGACATGGTAGCTTTCGGGGAGCTGGTGACTTAAAGTCTTACTTAGATGTTCACTTACTAGTCATAGGTGTCATGCAAGCCAATCACGTGAGTGATGACATATGTGACATGATACGTACTCTTTTTTCTTATTATTTATTTTATTTTTTTCTCACTTTATATTGTTTGTTGCATGTATAACGAAATCCATGGATCTATGTAATGAGAATCCGATCATGATTAGATCATGATAATGAGATTGATTCGCTTTTAAACACAAACTCTAAATAATCTCAATCATAGATTACTCGAGAGGGACATCGAGATAACCAGACAAATTGATATGCTGTATACCCGTCCATATGATGGATGCGATTTATCTCATAGCTGCTTATATGGAGATACTAGAGATACTATTAGGATCCTTTTTCTGAGCTTTTGAATAATATTTATTGAGTCTATTAGTCCAGTTGTTTATTGAGTCTGTTTAGTTCAATTAGAGTCGGATAGAGATTTATTTAATATTTATTTATTATTAAGAGTCTAAGTCTTGGTTGACTCTAGGTGGAATGTGATGTAACCCTTTCTTTAAAGGAATCAATCAATCATCTATGAAAAATACTATTCTATCTTTTGACAAACTTTAAGAGGTCGATCCCCTCAAAGCAATCTAAGGAGGGCCGATTCCCTCGAAGTGAACATCCCTTTCTCGAAGCCGGCAGCCACGAACGTCGATCCTTCTCAACCGAGAAGGAACCTCTGCGTCTTGATCAGCGACCATCGTTGCCCCTTCTCCATCATCGTCGCTACTGCCCAGCCAGCAGCCGCCGCCACCGCCGCTGCCCCCTTGCAGCAGTTATCTTCATCTTCGGAAAAAAAAAAAAAAAAAAAAATGTCGCAGCTACCCCTGCTTCCACTGTCGGACCCCTGCTTCTGGCCAGCCCACCCGCCGCCACTGCTTCCCGACCGACGGACCACCGCCGCCGCCGCTGCTGCCCAGCCAACAGCCACCACCGCTGCCGCTGCCCCCCCCCCCCGGCCGGCAAC
>LVTN01002508.1:5857-33449 GCA_001649415.1 Musa itinerans
AGCAGCTATGAGACCAGCTGCATCCATCATATGGACGGGTATACAGTACACCAGTCTATCCGGTTATCACGATGTCCCTCTCGAGTAACCTATGACCGGGATTATTTAGGATCTGTGTTTAAAGGTGAATTGATCTCATTATCGTGATCTCAACACGATTCGATTCCCATTGCACAAATCCAATGACATCACAATATATATATGTATATATATATGCAATAGTTAATATAAAGTGATATGCCAAAATATAATAAGAAAAAAGATTTCGTATCAAGTCACACGTGCCATCACTCACGTGATTGGCTTGCTGGGCCCCAGCTGCACCACATCGCTGCCTCCAAGCCCTCAGAAGTAGCGATCCCTCCACGCAGCAACCACAACAAGCATCGCTGCCTCCCATACGACGACCGCAACTACATCCCCGCATCCTCGCAACAACCCTTTATTCCCACAGTGCTGCCACCGATTGCGTCACAATAGCAGCACTGAATAGGGCAGTGATTGATTCCCTAATCCCGACATAAGAAATAGGAATTGAGATTTAAGATTTGCAGTCTTAAACAATGGCCACCGATAACTCAGTGAAAGCACAAATGGAAGCATTGGAAATTAGAATTGAGAACCGGTTGCAAGAAACACTTAATGATTTCAAAAAGAGCCGATTGGAGAGCCTCAGCAAATTTCAACAAGATAGGGGCTCAAGTTATACGTTGCATAGATCTGGAAATACAGGAAAGAGGCCCCAAGATTGTGACACAAACTACTCACACATGAAGGTGGAATTTTCGAGATGGGAAGATGGAGATCCGACTAGTTGGATCTCTAGGGCAGAAAATTTTTTTCGTTTTCACAGAACCCTAGATGAATCTAAGGTAGAAGTGGCCTCAATCTAGCTCGACAGAGATGCAATCCAATGGTACGATTTGTATGAAACTTGCTACGGAGTTCCTTCATGGGAGCAATTCAAAAGAGGGCTTCTTGTTCGCTTTGGCCCATCGGAATATGAGAATGTTGATGAACAGCTCGCCAAAATTCATCAGACTTCTACAGTGTGGGAATATCAGAGTAGATTTGAAAGATTATCAAATCAAGCTAGAGATTGGTCGGAACGATAACTGTTGGGTACATTTATTAAAGGACTTAATCCAGATATTTGGTGTGAAGTTAAGGCTCGTCAACCCCGCACCATGATAGCTGCGATTTCATTTGCACGCCTGCATGAGGAAAAAATTAGCATGGAATATCGTTGAAACAGAGGTGTCAATAAACAGGTGATTAGCAAGCAACATACCCCATCTACTCCCAGTCGAAATCCTATCACTTGTAGACTAACCCGAGAAGAACTTAAAGAAACATCAACGAAGGGTTTGTGCTAGCATTGCGATGAAAAGTGGAGTAAGGAGCACTAATGTAAATAGGGAAAACTTCTAATGATTGAGCTGATCGAGGAGGAACCGGAAGTAGAAGAGTTGGACTTCAATCATGAAGGTGTGGAAACTAATGAAGATATTGAAGCCATCACACATATAGTGCATGCATTGGCTGGCTACGTTAACCCACAAACTATGAAAATCAGAGGAACTTTGAAGCATCAGCCTGTCACTGTTTTGATTGATACGGGTAGCACTAATAATTTTAGAGATAGGAAAGTTGCAGCTCGATTAGCTTATCACATTGAAGGCTGTGACAGATTCGAAGTAAAGATCGCTGATGGACGGATTTTAACTTGTGATATCAAATGTTCAAAGATAAATTTGATTATATAGGGCCAGGAGTTTCTTGCAACGATTACTACACCGAAAGACCTACCTATTGCTTACACAGTCAAAAAGTGGAGACCATACTTACTGGATCAATAGGTTGTGATGCGTTGCAGATAGCCTATAACTAAAGTGCTGAAAGAGAAGCTCCCCGAGTTTGATGCTGCTCAGCCTTAAGGACAAGGCTGATTTGAAGAGGGAGGAATTATTAGGACTCTTTTTCTATGCTTTTGAATAATATTTATTGAGCCTATTTAGTTCAGTTATTTATTGAGTCTATTTAGTTCAGTTAGAATCAAGTAGAGGTTTATTTAATATTTAATTATTATTAAGAGTCCAAGTCCTAGTGGACTCTAGGTGGAACTCTATAAATAGTGATGTAACCCTTTCTTTTAAACCAATCAATGAAATGTTATTCCAATTTATGGATAAACCCTAGGAACCCGATCCCCTCGAAGCGATCACGGAGGTCGATCCCCTCGAAGCGATCAAGGAGGCTGATCCCCTCAAAGTGATCATCCTCGTTTGTCTTTCTTCTTTTACGATAAGACCTTAGGGTCTTACCATTTGGTATCAGAGCATTTTACGATAAGACTTTAGGGTCTTATAAGAGGTCAAGTGTCCCCCTCTCTGGTAATGATCCACACAGTAGGGCTGCGACGACGCTCCTCAAATCTCCAAGCTTGCTATCTGAGGAGGAGAAGGGAAAAGGAGAATAGGTGGCAACCAAAATCCTCTAGCTTGTGAACCTTTAGTTCCCTCCTATTTATAGAAGCCCCTTATCAACTTAACCATAATGAATCATGCCATATTGGGAATTGGATCTCCATTCAACCACCTAAGCTTCTTAGATTAGTGGATCTCTATCCAATAATCTCTCATTGGCTCTTATTGGATCACATTCATAGGATCCAATAATTCAATGGCTTATTGGATATCCAATAAGATCCCGTCCGACGGATATCTCATATTCGAACCTCTACTTATCGCAATGCCTACTATATGTGTATGACTTTCTGGGCCCAATATCGAGATGGCCGTGAGTCATACCTATCAGAACTCCTTCGGGCTCAGTGAATCATTATCTCCATAATAATTCACTCGACTCATCGACTGCGGACGAACTAGGCCACTACGTCGCAGTCCCCAAATGATTCAGGGAAATCCAATCCATTGGACCTATTTGTCCTCAGTTACCATATATCTATAGTCCCTCATCCATCTAATACCCTAAAGACCGTATACCGAGAATGATACTATCAGGCTTATATAGTTTCTACTTGAGTCTCGCTTTAATCATATTCTCCCAGAAAATTCTTTCTCTCTCAATCTGAATGACCCTAGCCAAGGATTTGTCTGAGCAAGAACACATAGAATATTCTTCTTATGACACCGAGAGTGGATGATCCTCTATCGACACTCAACAGTCCTCATAAGGTTGGCTACCACTCCCGATGATCGACTATGCTAAATCGGAAACTTCCAAGCCTATAAGTTCGGTATCAAAGAGTGGAGTACTCATACAAGACATCCTTTGTGTCTCAAGTCTAAGGACCAGGTACACCATTAGGACAACGGAATCGCTATCTGACAATGAGATATCATTAACCATCCAACATTCCATGAGTTGATCAATCAGCGAACTTATTCTCCAATGAGCACCTGCATTGTAGCCCTAGTGTCCCCACACGAGATGTTATGAGATCAACCACCTCCATCGTATGTATGAGTATATAGTACACCAATCTATCCGGTTATCTCGATGTTCCTCTCGAGTAACCTATAATCGGGATTATTTAGGATCTGTGTTTAAAGGCGAATCGATCTCATTATCATGATCTCATCACGATCCAATTCCCATTGCACAGATCCATGGACATCACAACATATTCATGCAACAAGCAATATAAAGTGATAAAATACCAAATAATATAATAAGCAGAAAGAATGCATATCATGTTACATGTGCCATCACTCATGTGATTGTCTTATAGAGCACCTATGACTAGCAGGTTGGTTGCCACTCCCGATAACCAATTGTATTAGATCTGAAACTTTCAGACCTATAAGTCTGAAATCAAAGAGTGGAGTACTCATACAGGACATCCTTGGTGTCTCAAGTCTAAGGATCAGATATACTACTAGGATGACGGAATCGCTATCTGATAATGAGGTATAATTAACCATCCAGCATTCCATAAGCGGATCAATTAGTGAACTCATTCTCCAATGAGCACCTGCACTATATCCCTAGTGTCCCCACATAAGCAGCTATGAGACCAACCGTCTCCATTATATAGATAAGTATATAGTACACTAGTTTGTCCGGTTATTTCGATATCCCTCTTGAGTAATCTATGACCGGAATTATTTAGGGTATGTGTTTAAAGGTGAATTGGTCTCATTATCATAATTTCATCACGATCTGATTCTCATTGTATAGATCCATTGATATTATAATATTTATATGCAACAAGCAATACAAAGTAAGAAAATATCATAATAATAATAAAAAAAGAGTGTGTGTCATGTCACACATGTTATCACTCATATGATTGGCTTATAGGGCACCTATGACTAGTAATCACTATGTCAAGGACATACATAATTTTTTCCGCTGTGAAAATGATTCTCAAGTTGCGGAGCCAATCCGTGTAATTTGGACTAGTGGGGCGGTTGACATCAAGTATACCACGTAAGGGATTTGAAAGCGATATTTTTTGAAAATAAAGATGCTATAGAATAAATAATATGCATATTTTGCATAAAAATAAACAATCAAGATACAGACTTTTATCTTAATCTACTCTCACAATTTTCTCGCAAATCACACAACTCCCTCTGGTATTTGAATCGAAGACCCTAGCGGATCTCTAGTGGGGATCGAGATCCAATCGATGTCTTAGTATAATCTTGAGGGACTCGACCAATCACACTAAGCCCGAAATGGTATACAACTCTTGCCGATCATAACTTTTGATTACTATCCTATTTGGCCTCTGAACCATCATGGCCTCGAGGAACTCGACCAACCATGATGTTTGGATAAGTCATCACCATCATTACAAGATGAGTATGATTTGATGATATACCCTCGAGGGACTCGACCAAGCATACCACATCCTCAGGTCATCGATAACATTTCTATATCACAGGCAAAATCTCGAATCGCAATATAAGTGAGTCCTGAGGGACTCGACCAACTCAACCTACGTCGAGAATTGATTTCTTCCTATAACGATGGAAGGCCACGTAGGTGAATATAATTGTCTCATGCTTACTAACTTAATATTATCGAGAAAGGGGATTTTGATTCGGTCTCCTAATATGATATGTCACACACATACATATTTAACATATATCTACATCGCATGCAAATATATATATATATATATATATATATGATTTGATGATATACCCTCGAGGGACTCGACCAAGCATACCACATCCTCAGGTCATCGATAACATTTCTATATCACAGGCAAAATCTCGAATCGCAATATAAGTGAGTCCTGAGGGACTCGACCAACTCAACCTACGTCGAGAATTGATTTCTTCCTATAACGATGGAAGGCCACGTAGGTGAATATAATTGTCTCATGCTTACTAACATAATATGATCAAGCCCGAGCCAATGGGCCCAATCACTCACATCACGATCTATGTGTGCATCAATGCATCTCCATGCCTTATGATCGTTTATCTCATCTTTATCGGTTCCGTCGGCATCTTGGCACATCTCCATACATCACGATCATCCATCTCAGCCTCGTGGATCTCACTATCACCTCCATACTCCCGCCATGCCTTTTTATATAATTATAACATAATCACAAGCACGTAGGCCTGACAATAAATGAGAAAAATTAAAAGCTCGTAAGCCTCAATAATAATAATAATCACATCATATGTATACACACATCACACGGTCCATGATCATCCGTCTATATCACACATCACATGTAAAGATCACTATGTAGGACTACTAGATTATAATAATAATTAATTAAATTATTTAAATAATTATTCTATAGCCTTTGGGGTACCCTACCCTAGGGTGCCCCATGCAGCCAAGAAACCTTGGCCGCTAGGGTTACCCCTATAGCCAGGAATCCCTGACCGTAGGACTGCCTTGTGCGGCCAAGAATCCCTAGCTCCCAAGGTCTCCTCTATAGCTAGAAAACCCTGGCTACAGGGTGTGCATGGGCGGCTAAAAAACCCTAGTCGCCAAGTTGCCCCATGCGATTAGGAGTCTTGGCCGCCAAGGTTGTCCCTACGGCCAAGAAACCTTGGCCGCTATGGGTGCCCCTTGTAGCCAAGAAACTTAGCTATAGGGGCTACCTTTCCTAAGGTCGAGAGCACCCTTGCTGCTCTCAGCCTTATTGCCTTTGGCCAAGTCGAGAGCAGCAAGGTGTGCTCTCGACCAAGGCTGCAAGCAGCCTTCAGCCAAACCGCAAGGCTGCAACAGTTGCTGCCCTTTTCCCTCTGTTCTGTGATGACAAATTTGGTGACAAAACATTGTTCTAAAGCACCTTTTAATAGGGAGAAGAGGTGGAGTCCAGATTTTAAAATTATGGCAATCGTGTAAAAACAATTCTACGTGATTCAACACAACACACATAGTTTAAAAGCCAAAACTTTCGCATAAACAACCTAGCTCTAATACCACTATTGGAAAATCATTGGGGCAGCAACATATATGCAATAGAAGAATAGAAAACAAAATCATAGATTTTCGTAGAAAAGGGTTAAATCGTCGTTCGAAGATTGGTGCGCAAAAATTGGAAAACCAAAAAACTACACGTATATGAAAGATGTGTTACTTAGGGAGATTGTATATCCCTGAAATCCTATAGATTTGTAGGAGAGGATAAAAGAGATCAACCGTCCTCCTCTCTAGTGGTAATCTATATGGCAGGGGCTGTGAAGATACTTCTCAAATCGTTACATAATCCTCCTTTCCATGCATATTATGCGATCAAGAAGGGGCCGACCTTTCTTGCTGTCCACATGCCCCAAAGAGAGGCTATCAAGTGAGGAGAGAGAGAGATGAGTATAAGAGGTGGTAGCCAAAAGAGGTCTAGTCATTGGCCCTTTTATTCCCTCCTATTTATAAAGGCTCCCTATCAACTTAACCCTAATAAATCTCTATCTAAACTATCCAAGCCTCTTTGATTAGTGGATCTCTACCCAATAATCTCTCATCGGCTCTTATTGTATTTTATCCATAAGATCCAATAATTAAGAGGCTTATTGGATATCCAATAATACAAGGGCTCCAATGGATATCTCATATTCAAACATTTACTCGTAACACCTACCATATGTGTGTGACCCTCTAGGCCTAATATTGAACTGGCTATGAGTCATACCTATCAGAACTTTTTATGGATTAGTGAATTATTATCTTTATAATGATTCACTTGACTTATTAGGCCACTATGCCATAATTCCCAAACGATATCCAATTAATTAGATTTATCTATCCTCAGTTACCGTATATTTATAGTCCATCATCCATCTAATATCCTAGAGACCGTATATTGGACATGGTGCTATCAGGTCTATATGGAATTTGCTCGAGTCTCGCTCTAATCGGATTCTCTTAGAGAACTCTTTTTCTATCAATCCGAATGACCCTAGCTAGGGATTTGCTTGAACAATAACACATAGGATATTCCTCTCATGACATTGAGAGCAGATGATCCTCTATCGATACTCAATAGCCCTCGTAAGGTTGGTTGCCACTCCTGATGATCGATTGTGCTAGATCTGAAACTTTCAGGCCTATAAGTCTAGTATCAAAGAGTGAAGTACTCATACAGGATATCCTTGGTGTCTCAAACCTAAGAATCAGATACACTACTAGGACGACGGAATCATTGTCTAACAATGAGGTATCATCAACCATCCAACATTTCGTGAATGAATCAATCAATGAGCTCATTCTCCAATGAGCACCTGCTATGTATCCCTAGTGTCCTTACACGAGCAACTATGAGACCAACATACCAGTTTGTCCGGTTATTTCGATGTCCCTCTCGAGTAACCTATGATCGGGATTATTTAAGGTCTATATTTAAAGGTGAATTGGTTTCATTATTAGGATCACATTACAATCTGATTCCTATTATATAGATCCATGAATATTATAATATAAGAAACGGACAATATAAAATAAAAATATATCAAATAAATAATAAGAAAAAAAGAGTATGTATTATGTCACATGTGTCATCACACATATGATTGGCTTGTAGGGTACCTATGACTAGCAATTACTAATTAGTGAAAAACTAAAAAAAGAAAATTGATGTTAGAAGCTGGTAATTTATTATACCTCATAACTACAACGTTAGATATTATATTTGCTGTAAGTATACTTTCTAGATTCATGAATAGTCATAGTCACATTCATTTTGGAGTGCAAAAATAATTCTCAAATATTTATATACTACTAAAGAATTTGGAATCAAGTTTGACAAATAAGAAGATATGAAGCTGATTGAATTTTATGATAGTAATTGAGGTGGATGTATAGATGATATGAAGAATACTTCTTGTAATATTTTTTCTTTTGGTGCATGTATATTTTCTTGGGGCTTAAAGAAATAGCAATCAATAGCACAATTCTCTGTAGAAGTTGAATATGTTTCAACATCTATGGTTACTTAAGTAATTTCGTTAAGAAGAATTCTTGAAGATCTTGGAGAAAAGCAAATTGAAGAAACAAAAATCTTTTGTGACAATAAATCAGCAACAGCAATCGCTAAGAACCTGGTCTATCATAGTCACACTAGACACGTTAAACTCAAGCATCATTTCATTAGAGAAACATTTGGAGAATGTGAAATTCAATTAAAGTATTGCAACTCCACTGATCAAGGAGCAGACATATTTACCAAGCCATTACCAAGAGATAAGTTTGAGTATTTTAGAAAAATTATGGGTGTCATTGAACAACACATTAAGGGAAAAGAATGTTGATATTAATGTGTTGATATTTTAAGAAATATTAGGGACAATTTAGAAAATAAACTAAGTATCAATTAGGTTTTTAAAGTAGTGGGATTACAAAGGAAAATAATGAAAAGGTTCTAATTTTAGATTGAATAAGAATGACTGTATGATTGTGTGCCTCCTTCATTCTTTCCTCTTATAAATCAAACATAACATATTAGTCATACAAATCCAATATTCTTTATCATTTTCCGTACAATGGCTCTTCAAGTCTCAACTCGATGCAATTCTCCACTGTCGAAGGTAACCATGACGAAGAACAATAGAAACCGTCATTTGGATCAAGCAAGAGATGATCAAGCAGGTCGAAGAGCACATCGCCGTCGTCACTCGGTAGAGTTAGAGGGGTTGGAGAGTGCGAGATTGGCAGCTCGGATTGCCATGTTCCCTGCCCGTGATCGCCGAACGTGGCGGCGGCTGGTATCCAGCTGCATGGAGGCCGATCGCGGGAACATGGTGGCCACTCGCGGATTTCCGATGCCCATTTACCCCATGCACGTACTCAACCCCTCGGTCTCGATTATGCAGGGTGTTTACCGTCCTTGCTCCGCTTGTTGGCCTCGCCACCGCTACCAAAACGTTGTGCGTTAGGGAGCTCTTTCGCACAATGTTGTCATTGCTTGTTTGTTCCATTGTGCTAACGTAAACTTTCTGAATATTACTTCATGAATAAAAGTAGGATAATCAGGAAATAAAAGATGAATTTTGTAAGAGATCAAAGAGAAGTACAAGATCTTGGTACAGTAGATCCTTGAGGGAAAGGATCGATGTTATAGGGGTATTGACCGCACCGCCTCCAACTCTCCCCTTGTGGCCTTATCGGAGAACTTGGAACAACAAGAACCATACCCACTCCATCAATGAAAAGATCATGAAGTTTAAGAATCTTGGACAGTCAAACAAACAGATCCGATTTCCAACACCTCATTTCATGTCAAGTTACATTTCTTTTTCTTTGTTTTTCTTCTCGTATTACACTCGAAGGTATTGTTAGCATAGAAAGAATGCACTCTAGAACAGTCTCTATTTGGTGTACACGTCTTTGATTAGATGCCACTGTACTGTACTGTAAATTACGAGTATCTTCTCGCGTTGACTTTACGTGGATGATCTTATGTGGTGTGGTCGATATTGTTATTGCGTTCATGTTTAGTTTCCGTCATTTTTAATGTCTCTTTTTGACATTTATGAGATATGTCCGAGTTAAAATTAATTAAACTTATCTTTCGAGAGGTTTTACATATTTATCCGATGTGTCTGCTGGGAGAGAAAAAAAAAAAACGAAGTCTCGTGTCCGGTGCCTAAAAGGAAACTGTAAGGCACTTCAATCAAATCGAATCGGTCTAAATTTTGGATTTGTCGTGTTAAACCAATTGAACCGAATGAGCGGTTATTTTCCTCTTTCTCTTTCTTCCATGTAAAAGTAAAAAAAAAATAAATATTTTTAGGAACATTTGGAAAGCTAGTGTTGGTGTAAACAACTTTATGTCGTGGCCTCGGGGCCGACACGGCTTGTTTCGGGTCCAAATGACAAGGATCTTGCTCGAGGTCTCTCGGGGTTGCTGATGTGGGCGGCCGCACGGATCGGATCACGTCGGGGCTCGTCGGGGGGTCCCGTAGGGAAGGGTCCCTCTCCTTGGCGTTGGGGGGAAGTAGCTCCGTCTTCGTACATGCACACAGGTCGGGTCGGAGCTCGGCCCGACCCCTCCGACGATCAAGTCAGATGGAGTGAAGAGGATCCGTGTCCTCCCGACGTGCGCGACCTGTGCCGATTACCCGCGGGCGCCAACGAACCCTTTCTGTCGCGGGTGATGAGCGAACTCCCGAGGGGGGAGGCAAGCGACCCCTTGGTCGCCCGCTGGGGGGGCCTGTCCCGAGGGGACAAGGTGTGGGCCGGAGGAGATTCCTCCGCCGCATTCCTCCAAGGTGCGCTCCATCCCGACATGGCTCGGGATATATACACCTTGCCCTCGGAGGTTCTGCTTGGCAAGTCAGCCAAGTCCTTGACGTTGGTAAGTATCGTGTCTGCTACTTCTAGTTACTCATTCGATAGCGTCCCTCCTGACCTCTCCTCTTTCCTACAGGGCCTACACTACGCGACGGCCCTGATGGATCGGGTGCGTGACACCGGTCGGATCATCGGGGGCCTCAGTGAGCGCAACACCGAGTTGCGCCGCCAAGTAGAGGAGATCCGGGCCGGGGCAGGCCCGGAAGCCGTGGCGGCCATTGAGAAGCGCACGGCAGATCTGGAGGCGGAGGTGGCGCGCCTCAAATCGGAGCTCCAGACATCAGAAGGTTCGAATAAGGAGCTCCAGAAGACTTTGCGGGCGGAGCGGACCGAGCTCCGTTTGTTGAAGACGGAGGCGTCCACCCTCAGCAACAAGCTGGAGGAGGCAAAAGCTGAGGCAAGAGCAGCTTCCGAGGCGCTTGCCGAGGAGACCCGACTCTGACCAAAGAAGGACAAGGAGCTGATCGAGACTTACAAGAAGTCTGAGGGGTTCGAACGCGGGCTGACTCGGACGGGGCAGGTTTCCTACGAATATGGATACCGGATTACCCTGGCCCGCTTCCTTGCGCGCCACCCAGGCCTTGAGGTAGAGGAGGATCCTTTTACCTCCTATCCCATGGATCTCGAGGTGGACATGCCCGAGGACGTTCCCTTCGACGAGCTAGCCCTGTTCAGGAGGGGGAGCAGCCGGCCAACGAGCTCGCGGCGGGCCTTGTCGAGGACGAAGGCGCGGAGGGACCTGGTGTTGAACTCAAAGCTGGCAGTCTTGCGCTGCGACTTCCAGTCGGCGCCGTTGGAGTTGAAGATGCCGCGGCCGAGGAAGTCGTGCAGGGTGGCGACGTCAGCGTCGCCCTTGGGGTAGTTGCCGAAGTTGGCCTTGGTGACGTGCTCGACGTTGGCGGAGCTGGCGGTGAAGACGAAGGGGGCAACGGTGACGGTGGCGGTGGGGGAGGCGGCGACGAGCTCCGTCACCCATTCCAGGAGGCGGTGCCGGTTCTTGACGAAGTGAGGGAGGTTCCCGACGACGGGGTAGCTCCGTAAGAGGGTCAAGTCAGCGGACTCGGCAGGACGCGAGCGTCGGCTGCAGAAGAAGACGAGGGAAGAAAAGAAGAGGACGAAGAGGGCGGCCACGGAGTAGCCGTCCATTTCCAGCACCATAATTGAGTCGCCCTTGATCGGCATCGCAGGCCTTACTAGAAAGAAGAGAAGCGCGCAGGATAACACAGACGTCGCGTGACTACGGCTTCGGAAAGTGCGCCAATTTATTGTACAGCCGGAATCGACCGTCTCCAGTCACATGCGTCAGTTCAGGGTTCTATTTAATGGTGTCTGGATCTGAGGCGGAGTAGACGTCCATGCCCAGCACGAATAGAGTCGCCTTTGGTTGTCACCGCTCACCATGCTCCAGAGAAGAGAAGCGCGTGGGATAACTCAGACATCACGTGACTACAGCTTGTGCGCACTAATCTATTGTACAGTGTTCACGGGAATCCACCGTCTCCGGATACATTGGTGCTGATGCGTCACTTAACGGTTCTATTTAATGGTGTCTCGATCTGAGGCCAACAAAGTGCCTCAAACCCTTCAAACAAGTCCGTCTGTGAACTACACGTTAGCAGTGGGCAAAGCCGCGAAGGTGCTTCGTTCACTAGGCGTAAAAGGTGTTGTCGTGGGAAACAATTTTGAGCCGTGGTCTCGGGGTCGGCACGATTTTAGTTCGGGTCCAAATGGTCGTGGACTTTGCTCGGTATCTCTCGGGGGCTGTCGACGGGGGGCCGATCACATGCGTCAGGATGGTTGGGGGAGCGTCGGATTGT
The DNA here is from genome assembly GCA_001649415.1 of Musa itinerans. Classification (NCBI taxonomy): domain Eukaryota; kingdom Viridiplantae; phylum Streptophyta; class Magnoliopsida; order Zingiberales; family Musaceae; genus Musa; species Musa itinerans. The sequence goes on from LVTN01002508.1 coordinate 18,463, forward strand.
CTCCGAAAAGGGGTTCTTCGCCTCGGCGTTGGGGAAGAGAGGCTTCGTCTTCGTACCTGCACACAAGTCGGGTCGGAAGCTCGGCCCGACCTCTCCGACGATCAAGTTAGCTATGTGGGATCAGGTCATCACCCTCTCCACACTCTCGCTTAGTGCGCGGGGGTATTTATACGGGAGCTTAGTGGTACCTAGAGCGCCTGTCCGCATGGAGCAGGATCGTACCTCTGATGGCGTCTGACAACGCTATTGGCGTGCCGTGAGAAGGTGAGCCTGAGCGGTCGTTAATGGGCCTCGGTTGGCGTTTTGGCCCATGCTGGCCAGTCGTTGTCAGCCCGTCAGAGGCGTGGGGCGTCCGCTAATGTCACGGGGGTCTTATCATAATTATTATCTTTATCAGGTGTCTCAATAGCAAACCCAATCTTAGTCTTCGAGTGAAAGATGTTTTACATTTATACACATCGAGGAAAGCATTGATTGTTGTTCAATCATATTTATGGATATAAAAAATTATTTCTGAATTAAGAATTGATGAGACGTTAAAAATATAATGTCTCAAGATCGATCATTTTGCCTGATTTGGTAGGTTTCGTGATTCCCTTTTATTGTTATCAATAATTTTTTATTATCGATAAAATTGTGCTATCATCACCGATGATAACGTAGAAGCGGTGCATTTTCAACATAATGAAATGATTTTATAAGAAAGTCTATAAGTTGAAGTATAAACATGAGATACGTATAATTATTTTCTGATAACTTGATTCTTGACGAAACGAAATTAGATTATTATATTCCATACAAAAGTGAAACATCAAATTTGAATATAAATAATTGGCATCGATATTATCATGATTTATTATTGGAATAGATTCAAAAGTGATATTGAGTTTATGGAGCAGGTTGATAATCTAGTTGAGTTATGTACTAGTGGGGGACAATAACACGATACACAGTTTTCATAGTAGATTGTGTGACTATTTTTTGTTTATTGGAGCTTCTCATAGAGTTTGCTTTGAGAAAGATAATGTACACCAATATAAATGTTTTATCCTTAGTATGGCCTATGGTATCGTAATGAATGCAGAAAGACGAAAGGATAATTATTTTCAAAAGTAAAAGTCAAGGATCCCTTTAAGATATTATACAATATATCTTGATCTTGGTACATATCAATAAATAGTGGAAGGACCCATGGACTATAATAATTTATTAACTATAAATGGATTGTTTAGACTAATGAGAGATAAGTACTTTAAAGAGTCAAGTGATTAGATTATTGATGCTAGATGAAATTCGTAGTAGGACTAATATTTTATAATTTGAATGACTTAGTGGAGGAGAGTACGATAACAACCTCTTTGATATTTTACATGTTTGTTCTTGATAATACATCTAAAATATACTTATTTTGAGAGAGAAAAAGACAATGAACGTGAATACAACCTCTATACAGATCCTTAATATAGAATTTATTTATCAGTTACTAAAGAAATTATTTGATCTTAATAGAGTTGTATAATGAGTTAATCCATATAAATCAATAAATGTATGATGTCTCTCTTGTCATAGCTATTGGATTTAAAATTGACAAAGCCAATAGATATTAAGAATGTACTAAGCTCTTATATCTTGATGAAGTCCATAAATAGTTTTTAAAAGTTTATATATATGACTGCGATATTGAGGATGAACGAAAACAAATGTTGTTGTATAAAAACATCATCAATCAAGATTCTTTGCAAGAAAATATTGTTAACATTTAACCATCATAAGTGACAATAATATATCTTCGTTGCCCCGAAGTTAGGGGGAAAGGGCCAAGAAGGTCCATTCCCCACTGTGCGAAAGGCCATGCGCAGTCCACGGGCGTCAGCGGTACCGCCGGCTGCCGGGGCGTTGGTGCGTGCCTCTGGCATGCATCGCACTTTTGCATATACGATCTTGCGTCTCGGCACATAGTGGGCCAGTAGTACCCTTGACGGAGCGCCTTGAAAGCCAGGGTGCGCCCACCTATGTGCTCACCGCCAATCCCATCGTGGACCTCGGCAAGAACTGACTGAGCCTCTTCGGGCTCCAAGCAGCGCAGGAGGGGGCGTGAATACGACCTCCTGTATAACCGTCCATCGATTTCACAGTACTAGGCTTGGGTCCGACGCAGGCGCCGAGCCGCGGCTTCGTCCTCAGGAAGCATCCCGTGACATTTGAATTGCAACATCTCCTACACCCATGTTGTTGGTGGGCCAGCGGCGGCCACCACTACGACCGTGATGGCGCGGGTGGGGAGTTCCTCCATGTCGGGCTCGCCCTCGGGACCCGATCTCGAGGCCAGTTTCGCGAGCGTGTCCGCCCGCTCGTTCTAGCTTCTCCACACCCTGGATAATGTGAAGCAGGAAAAGTGGGCGGCGAGAGCTCTTACCTCCGCCAGATACCTCGACATGGTTGGGTCCCGGGCCTCATACCCGCCGGTGAGCTGCTCGACTACCAGCTGCGAGTCGGTGAGGACATGTATGTTGCCCACTTGCATTTCGACGGCTAGTCTAAGCCCCACCAGTAGCGCTTCGTACTCCGCCTCGTTGTTGGTGGCCTTGAATCCGAAGCGAAGGGAGCGCTCGAACGAGCGCCCATTGGGGGCTTCTAGCACCAGCCCGGCCCCCGCGCCTTTTCGGCCGAATGATCCATCCACGCAGAGGAGCCACTCCGCCATCACGCGTTCCGGATCCTCGCCCTCGGGCTGAGTTAATTCTGAGATGAAGTCGGCCACTACTTGTGCTTTGATGGCGGTCCTCAGGATGTACTGAATATCGAACTCACCGAGCTCTACTGACCACTTGAGGAGGCGACCTGCAAGTTCAAATTTAGACAAAATCTGTCGGAGCGGTTGGTCGGTGATTACCTCGATCGGATGAGCTTGGAAGTAGGGGCGCAGCTTCCGGGCAGTCAGCACTAGCGCCAGCGCCAGTTTCTCGATCGGAGGATATCGCTCCTCGGGTCCGTTAAGGACATGGCTAGTGTAGTAAACCGGTAGCTGCTCTTCAGAGGCCTTCTTGATCAGGACAGAACTTACTGCGTGCCGAGAGGCAGCCAGGTAGACACCCAGCTTCTCCCGGGGGGACACCAACGCGAGGCGAGGGAGTGACGCCAAGTGCTCCTTCACGCGGGCGAAAGCCTCCTCGCATTCCGCTGTCCACTCGAAGTCCTTGGGGTCCTTCAGAGCCCGGAAGAAGGGGAGGCACTGGTCGCCCGATCGGGATAAGAACCTTGACATGGCGGCGAGCCTCCCATTCAGGCGCTGCAAATCCTTGATTGTCCGAGGGGCCTACATGTCGATGATTGCCCGTACCTTTTTGGGGTTCACATCGATTCCCCTTTCATGTATGATAAACCCGAGGAATTTGCTCGAGTTGACACCGAAGGCGCACTTGGCGGGGTTGAGTCGCATGTTGTACCTTCATAGTGTGTCGAAGGTCTCGGCCAGGTCGGACAAGTGAGTTCTAGTTGTGCGACTTTTCACAATCATATCATCGACGTAGACTTCCATGTTTCTCCCTATTTGGTGAGCAAACATTTTGTTCACGGTCATTTGATACGTAGCCCCGGCGTTCTTCAGCCCGAATGGCATAACCTTGTAGAAGTATACCCCTTGATCGGTGAGGAACGCGGTGTGCTGCTGATCCTCAGGTGCCATCCTGATCTGGTTGTAGCCGGAGAAGGCGTCCATGAACGAAAGGTGGGCGTGACCGGCCGTTGCGTCGACCAATTGGTCGATCCGTGGGAGGGGGTAGCAATCCTTCGGACAAGCACGATTAAGATCGGTGTAGTCAACGCACATCCTCTAGCTTCCATTAGGTTTCTTCACGAGGACTACATTGGATAACCAACGTGGGTACTTGGCCTCTTCGATGAAGCCTGCCGCTAGAAGTCGCTCTACCTCTCCTCGGACGGCCTGCTGGCATTCGGGAGCAAGACGTCGAGGTTTTTGCTTCACTGGCCGCACGTCGGGGGAGATGCACAGGTGGTGCTGAGATATCTCAGGATCGACGCTTGGCATGTCGGCGGGTGACCAGGCGAAGGCATCGACATTCTCTTGGAGAAGATTGATGAGCTGGGCTCACTCCCTCTCAGGAAGCTCCGACCCAAGTTTGATCGTTCGATTTGGGCGTCCCTCCTGTAGTGGCACATCCACCGTAGGCTCCGTTGGCTCGGGGTGCTGGGATAGCCTTTTTGCTTCTCGGGGGTCTTCGAGGGGCAGTTCAGCCCTCCTCCTCTTGTATAGGGAGACCGCGGTCAAGTAACACTGCCTTGACTCGCGGGGGCTCCCCCTAGCTTCTCCAACCCCAACACGGGTCGGGAACTTCACGGTCTAGTGGTAGGTGGAGATAATCGCTCTAAACTTATTGAGAGTGGGGCACCCCAGAATCGCGTTGTAAGCGGTAGGAAGGTCGACTACCAAGAAGGTTGCCATTACCGTCTTCATCCTCGGTACTTCCCCGAGGGTTAAGGGCAAGGTGATTGTGCCCAACAGTGAAATTGATTCACCGGTGAACCCGGTGAGCGCTGAGTTCAAAGGCTCCAGGGCATTGCGGAAGAGCCCGAGCTTCTGGAAAGCATCCAGATAAAGGATGTCGGCCGAGCTTCCAATGTCGACCATGATCCTTTTCACTTGGGCGTTGGCGATCCTGGCGGCCACTACCAACGCGTCATCGTGTTCGGGCTGCTCGGCTCTCTCGGTGGGAAACGTGACCTCGGGCTCGGGCCTGTGCCCAGGGTCTTCGGCTGCGGCAGCGCGGGCATATGCTTTCGCCCATACATACTATTTCCCCCAAACGCCGGACCGCCCATGATCACGTCGATCTGCCTTTTGATGGGGCCCTCAGGTCGTGGGGAAAGCTCTTTATCCTGCTGTAAATAGCAGCCGAGGTGCCCTCTTCGAATCAGCTCCTCGATCTGTCGCTTCAACTCGCGGCACTCCTCCGTGTCATGCCCGTTTTGCCGGTGGAAATGGCAATATCGCGTCTGGTCCGCGAGCTCCCGTGGGCTCCTCATCGGGTTGGGGGTTCGGAGTAGCCCCTTCTCCTTTATCTGGAGAAATATCTGTGTTCGGGATATTCCCAAGGCGGGAAGTGGCGACCTCGGCGTGGACGGGTCGGACCGGTCCAATCTGCGCCTCGGTGGGCCGGGTAGCTGCCCTCGTGGTGGCTCCGTCCGGGGCCTTTTGTGCTCCTCTCGCCTCCTTGACATCCAAGCTTCCATCGCAACATACTGGTTGGCTCGCTGAAGCATTTCCAAAACTGCGGTGGGGGGTCGTTCCACGAGGGACCAGAAGAACCTAGAGGGACGGAGACCCGCCATGAATGCCTACATCAACAAAGAGGGGTGAGCATCTGATAAACCCCGGATTTCCGTGGTGAATCGATTCACAAAACGGGAGAGGGGTTCATCCTCTTTTCGGTTTAGTCCAAGGAGCAGGGTGACGGATGGCTTCGGTCGGGCCAAAGCTAGGAAGTTGAGCTCGAACTCCCTAGCGAGCTGATCGAAGGAGGTGATACCCCCAGTCTTCAGGCCGCTGTACCATGTGCGAGCTGGCCCCCTCAGGGTTGTAGGAAACGCCCTGCACATCAGAGCGTTTGAAGTTCCGTATAGCGCCATCTGAGCCCAAAAGGCGGCTACATGGTCCACCGGGTCGGTGGCGCCATCATAGGTGTCCAGGGAGGGAAGTCGAAAGTTCGTGAGCACCGACTGGTCCCGTATTTCAGCCACGAACGACGACCCCCGGTGCGTATCGTCCCCTAGCTCTCCCTTTGAGCTACGGACCTCCCTCTGCACTTCTTCGAGTCGTTGACTGAAAAGGCGCAGTTGGGCCCGGAAGGAGTCCGTTGAGTCCGAAGATATCGTCTCATGCTCCGGTCGGCCGACAAGATTTCCCACTGCTTGATCTCCAAGGGGAAACACCTGGGTCCGGGGTGAGCCAGGGAGCACCGAGGGGGTTACGTGAGCAGGCGTAGATGGCGCCAGTCGATGCGTAGGTTGGGCTGTCGATGGGTTTGTCGATTGGGAAATGAGCGAGATGACGGTCTGCACTATTCCCGCCAAAGTTCGGACCTGATGGTTAAGGTCCTGAAAGGCCTTAGTTGACACGGGCGAAGGGACGTTGGGAGCGCCTTCGGGCGGAAGCAGACCCGGGTCGTTGAACAAATGCCAGTAGCGTTCCGAGGTCGTCTGCCCGTGGGCCATCACACGAGGGGCGCTCGGCCGACGCCCCTGTTAAGAATGATCCCTCGGCTGGGAGTTCATCGGGGTCAGTCTGGGGATCCCTCGACATTCGGCCCTCCTTCTAGCGCCAATCTGTTGGTGTAAACAACTTTATGCCGTGGCCTCAGGGCTGACACGGCTTGTTTCGGGCCCGAATGGCGGGGATCTTGCTCGAGGTCTCTCGGGGTTGCTAATGTGGGCGACCGCACGAATCGGATCACGTCGGGGCTTGTCGGGGGGTCCCGTATGGAAGGGTCCCTCTCCTTGGTGTTGGGGGAAGTAGCTCCGTCTTTGTACCTGCACACAGGTTGGGTCGGAGCTCAGCCCGACTCCTCCGACGATCAAGTCAGATGGAGTGAAGAGATCTTTTTTTTGTGTGTGTTCGATCGGGTTCCCCCCATTTCCCCTTAGGAGCGGGGTTTTTATAGGGTGACTTACTGTGTCTGATGTGCCTGTTTTGCAGGGAGCAGGATCGTACTCCCCATCACGTCTCACAGCGGTGTTGGCGTGGCGTGAAGGATTGGGCCTGAGCAGGACGTTAATGCGCCTCGGCCGGCGTTCCGGTTTGTTTGACCAGGTGCTGTTGGGTCGATCGAGGCGTGAGGCATTATCTGGGGCAGCTGACGTCAGCTCGAGTCTTGTCGCCGTTATTATCCTCATCATAGCAATCAAAGAAAATGACTTAATTTTATCGCTCTGCTCCCCATTTGCATATTATGTATCTTTCCAGTGTCTCTATATTGTAAGTGTTAAAATGAAGTAGCAAAATCCAGTGGGTGTCGATGATAGAACTCGACAAACCGAATGGATCCGATCGAGGACGGTTCGATTCGATATTAAATGTCGATTCTGTTGGCTTCGGACGGTCCAAGTACACCCGATCGGTTCATTTTGGTAAACGGTCAGGGCCGAACCGGGTCCACTGCGCCCCCAGGAAGCAGACCCTCCTCTCTCCTCGATAAACAAGGCTTTCTTTGCTCGGAAGAAAGAACAGAGCAATGGGAGGAGGAGAAGGAGGAGAAGGAGAAGGGAGGGTTCAGAACGTGTTGGTGATGAGGCACGGGGACCGGATCGACCACTTGGAGCCGCTGTGGGTGGGGCACGCGAGCCGGCCGTGGGACCCGCCGCTCGCCGAGGGGGGGCTGATCCGGGCGTGGACAACCGGGAAGCGGCTGCGCGGCGTCGGCTTCCCCATCCATCGCGTCCTCATCTCCCCCTTCCTCCGATGCCTTGAGACCGCCACCGAGGTCATCCGCGCCCTCTGCTGCGTCGTCGACGACGACACCCGCCTCCTCGCCATGGGGACCAGCCAGGACGCCGTGCTCGATCCCTCTCTTGTCAAGGTTCGCCATCAAGTCCTTTCCTTGTATCCCTTCCTTGGGTTGGTTTCTCATAGAATAGAGAGGAGCCCTAGAAGTTTACGCGATTTAACTGGATTATAACAGTCCATATTTATCGAGTTAAAAACCTTTATGCTTAGATGTTGGAGGGTTCTTTTAATATTTTGGGAGGATTAAAAATACTTGCGTCAATTATCCTTAGTTCTTATATGTCAACCAAATGAAGAATGCTCATTGCTAGATCACATTACTTGTTAAAAAAATCACATTACTGGTAAACATTAAAAACCATTATTTGTTCAGTAAGTCCTTATTTTTTTAGATCTCTCTTAAAAACAATTCGGTTTACATGCTGACCTTTTAGAACTTAAGTGAACTCATGTAACAATTTCTTTAGCAAATTGGCTGCCCTAAATTCCTTCTCAAAATCAATTATAGGTTATAATAAGTCATACAACAACAAAGTTATAAGTTTCAACTATTTAAGATCGGCTACATGAATCTTTTGTCGTCATTGAGATCTGTAAAAAATTATATGTTTAGTTAAATTCAAAATATTTAAAATTTTATTTATATTTTCTATTAAATTTTTTCTGTCTTTCTCTACTTTTTCTCATACCACTAACATTAATTATTTTACCTCTTCTAACTACCGCATCCAGAGTCTCTAAGCACATGCCCATATTGGCTTAAACAATTTTCTCTCATTTTATCCTTTACTGAAGTGATACTTTGTTATTCACAAGTAAAAATATTTTTTTTCTATCTTTCCTAATAACTCCACACACCCATCTTAACATTCTTATCTCGACAACACAAACTCTTTGTATATGTTGTTTCTTTAAGTGCCCAACACTTAGTTCCATAAAGTATTGTTGGTCTCACAGTTATCTTATAAAATTTTTCTTTTAATTTCAAAATTATCCGATGATCACATAAGACTTTTGACACCTCTTACCATTTTAACCATCTTGTTTTTACTCTATAAATAATATTTTCATCAATCTTTCCCTCTTGTTAAATAATTGATATAAGATACCTAAAGCTTTTACTTAAAAGGATTTCTTGTCCATCTAGCTTAATTGTATTCTCTTGTCTATTTCTAGAATTACTAAAATTATATTTTATATATTCAGTTTTAGTCCAACTTAATCCACAACCTTTAGTTTCTAAGACTTGTCTCTATATCTCAAATTTATAATTAATTTTATTTAGGTTCTCATCAACTAAGATAATATTATTAGTAAATAAAATACACTAGGGAGTTCTATCAAGTGACTAATAAATTCATCTATCATTAATATGAAAAAATAGGGTCTTAATACGAATCCATCATGTAATCCTATGCTAATAGGAAACTCACTAGATATTTTCTCTATAGTTCTAATACTAGCAGCTACATTATCATACATATCTTTAATAACATCAATATAATTAATGGATAAACTTTTCTTTTCTAAAACCTATCATAAATCTTTAGGAACCTTATCATAGATTTTCTCTAAGTTAATAAAAACTATATGCAAATCTTTTCTTTTCTCTGTATACTTTTTCATTAATTGTCTTAATAAATAAATAACTTCTATGGTTGATCTTCCAAGTATAAAATCAAATTGATTTTCAAAAATATTTGTTTCAAGCCTTATCCTACTTTCGATAACTCTTTCCTAAAGTTTTATAGTATGGCTCATGATTTTAGTTCCTCTATAATTTGAATAATTCTGTATGCCATTTATTTTTGTAAATTAGCACTAAAAAACTCCTCCATTCATCAGACATCATTTTAAATCTCATGATTTTGTTAACTAAGCTAGTTAACCAAACTACTCATTTATCCTTTAAACTTTTTCAGACCTTAATATGGATACCATTAGGTCCTACACTTTTAAGCTATTTTCATCTTTTTTAATGCGTCTTTTACTTTATTAGCTCTAATTTTACAAACAAATCTATGATTATTAAATCTACCACTATTATTTATCATTAAATCTAAGTCACATGGAATATTTATTAAATAATTTATAAAAATATTTTTTTCATCTTTCCTTAATCTCGTTATCATTAACAAGTATTCTTTGATCTTCGTCTTGACAACTTTAGCAATTCGATATATATCTTTTTCACCATCTTTAGTACCCAATTTATTATAAAAATTATCATAAGCTTTATATCTTTATCATATTAGCCGCATTTTTAGCTTCTTTTTTAGATTCTTTGTATCTTTTAAATTTTTATAATTCTTTATATCGTTTAGGTTATAATTGTTAGGACCGTAATGACACTAAGAGGGGGGTGAACTAGTACTTTCGTAAAGTTACGATTTTGAAAATTTAGAACGATGAAACCGTATCGGAAATGCGAAACTTAGAGAGTAAGTGAGCGTAGTAGACAATTAAATTAATAAGTAATGGTAATGAAAAGGCATACTGAATTTATAGTGGTTCGGTCGTCGTGACCTACATCCACTCCTGATTCCTCTTCCGTCGAGGCCATCAGCGTTCACTAATGATCTTCTTTCAATGAGCGAAAATCAACTACCCTATTTACAACTCTTTCTCCTTTTCACAGGTTTAGGAGAGAACCTTTACTAGTCTCACACCTCTCTTAGAATGAGCTCAAAACTTTAAAAATGAGAGGGACACTTAACACTTTTCAAGACCTTACAACTCAGAATCATAAACCTTTTCGTTCACTTTTCTTGCTTTCTCAAGCAAGAATGAGTGGGGTATTTATAGGCCCTAAATGACTTGAAAAATGAAACAAAAAAGTCTTATCCCCGGGATTTCGGGGTCCTAGCGGTACTATCGCCTGCAACATTAACTATTGGCGGTATCACCACCCAGTCTGAGCGGTACTACTGCTTGACAACATGGGAGACCATGTATTGGCGTTACTATTGCCAATCTAGGCGGTACCACCGCCGGGTCTTCGGAAAACATACACTTCGTATGTTGTAGCTCATAGGCGGTTCCACCGCCTGACCTAATTGTGGGTCATTAAATGGGCCTCCTAATGGCCCAAATCAACCCCGATTTAAGCCCAATGGGCCCCCTAATTGAGTTAGCATTGTTACACCCAAAATTAACTCAAATTAGGCCTAAACTACGATGATCAAGACATAAACGATTAGAAGACAATAATTCTATGTTGTTTGACATGTCATTGGTTCATCCGAACTTCGTCTAAACTTTCGGCACTTCGTCCAATCCTTCGACGTATTGCCCGATCTATCGGCATGTTGAATCCCACAACATCCAATCTTGGTGCAATGTCCGGTTCTTCCAGCCCGATGCCCGATCTCTGATTCCGACCCAACGTCTGATTCTTCTGCTTCAATCGTTTTTCCTTTTCATGTTCGAAGTAAGTCTTATATAACTTTTCTCAAAACGTTGATTAGATCACAAACTTATCAATTGATTTCATCATCAAAATCTGGGATTCAACAATCTCCCCCTTTTTGATGATGACATCCAATTGATGATGGAGTTTTAACTAAACTCTCCCTATCTATATGTCATATCGAAATAAACTTGAATTCAGAAAAATGATAACCATCTAATCCAAGTTGAAACGATTTTAATCATGAATCATAGTGATCATATGCAATACGTGCATATCATTGCATACATCATAAGTTAAAGTATTGCATGCATCATGCATAAAACATAAAATCATCATCACTTTGGACATAACATGCATGATCCCAAAACATTTAAAATTTCAAATCATTCATCATTACTTCTTCCTCTTTGTCATCAACAAAAAAGAGAAAAGTGCAACTAGCAATTTTTTAACACATGCAAACTAGTAAGTTAGCAAGTTTTACTTCACTTTAGAACATGCAAGCTAGCAAGCTTTTGAGATGTGCAAGCTAGCACTTTTGTCTCTCTTGAGACGTGCAAGTTAGTACTTTTGCTTCTCTTGAGATATGCAAGTTAGCATTTTTTATTTCTCTTGAGATGGGCATGCTAGCAATTCTCTTTCTTCCCTTTGTCAATATAAAAAAAAAAAGATAAGAGAAGGGAAGGATTCAATGGTGCAAATAATTTTAATCATCATAAAAAAAAATGAAAGATCAAGTCATGAATACCACGAGTCATTTGTGACAAATCTCTTCTTTTGTAAATAGCAAGAAGAAGGAATGATAAGAAACGATCTTGATTCAAAATGAAAACTCAAGTTATGAAAACCGATAAATCAAGATAATGATCCGAAATATATATAAGAATTCATGCATTTGGAAGATTTAACATGCCTAATTCTCTTCTAATAAAATCAAATTGTTCCTCATTCAATGGTTTCGTAAAAATATCTACTAATTGATGTTTTGTGTCAATAAAATCTAAAGATATATCATGATTATTTACTTGATCTCTAATAAAATGATGTCTAATATCAATGTGTTTAGTTCTAGAGTGTTGAATGAGATTTTTTGTTAAACATATTGCACTAGTGTTATCACATTTTATAGGAATGTTTTTCAAGTAAAGTTCATAGTCTTCTAAAGTGTTTTTCATCTAAATAACTTATGCACAACATACACCTGTTGTTATATATTCAGCCTCGATTGTAGATCATGCAACAAAATTTTGTTTCTTAGAAGACCAAAAAACAAGTGCATGACCTAAGAGTTGACATGTTCCAGATGTGCTTTTTCTATCCATTCTACATCCAACAAAATCAGCATCAGCATAGGCAATTAATTCAAGATTTTTATATTTTGGATACCATAATCCTAGATTATGAGTTCCTTTTAAGTATCTAAATATCCGTTTAACTGTTTTGTAATGAGATTGTTTAGGATTAGATTGAAATTTAGTACAAAATCCAACACTAAACATAATATCAGGTCTAGTTGCTGTGAGGTATAGTAAACTACCTATCGTACCTGTTAGGATCAAGAGCGCACTAAGAGGGGGGGTGAATTAGTGCAGCGGAAAACTTTCGCGATTTCAGAAAATTATTTCGATTGAAACCGATTCCAAAGAGAATGGTTTCAACTCAATCCTTTTCGGAAGAACTTTGAACTTGAAACCTTTTGTGAAAGAGCAAGAGAAGACTAAGGTGATTTGTAGCAAGGTAAATCACACAAGTGAAAAACGTCGGTTTCGTAAAGTCTTCGTACAAGTAAAACCGATCTCGGAAGATGTTTACGTCAAAGCGTATGTAGCACCATTATTGGGCGGTACTACCTCCTATCATCTGACACTAGGCAGTATCACCGCTTGACAGCGCTCGAAGACCGAGCTTTGGCGGTACCACCGCTTGACAGGGGCGGTACCACCGCCTAGAAATCCTGGGAGACCGAGTCTCCCAAGCAGTGCCACCGTCGGCCAAGATTTCAGGGGCGAATGGGTTGATCCATTCGGCCCAATTTGGGTCTGTTAAGGGCCCAGTTAGCCCCTAATTAAGTTAGTGGGATTACCTCCCAATCCTAACTTAATCTATACTCTAACTACGACAATTATGACATAATTACTGCAATTCTGTGTTCCGGTGCGTCAATCGCTCTTCCGGCGAACTCTCGACGATACTCTGACGGACTCCCGGCAAGCTCCTGGACTTCGCGACGAGCTTCTATGGCAAGCTCCTGGATTTCTCGGTCGGTTCCCGCAGAACTTCCGACGAACGTCTGGACTTCCGACGAACTCTCGTACTCCCAACGTGATTTTTATCTTGACTCCAGCATAACACTTGCTGCATGTCTTACTGCCATCGTAGTTAATCCTGCACACTTTTCTCAACATATAGATTAGATCAACAAATGACAATTGATTTCATTATCAAAATCTGAGATTAAACAATCTCCCCCTTTTTTATGATGACAATCAATTGATGACGGAGTTACCTTTAACTCCCCCTATCTATATGCCATACTTGAGAAAAGTCATTCTTGAATTCAAAGCCTTTAATTCAAGAGACATATTGATAAGTTAAGTTCATTTAAACTTATCAATACTCCCATCATGATTCCTATCATGATGTAACTTTCTGAAAATGATATCAAGCCATGACATTTATTTTCAAGTCTTATATTTCAAATATAAAGGATAACAATCATAGCAATTCATTCTATGACAAGATATCAATTTGTAATAATTCAAATTAAGCTCTAGATATCTTATCATAATGCAAACATTTCAAGTGAACTCGATGACAAGCACGGCAGCAACAGCATCCCCAACACTGCTGCTGCTTATATCATACTGTTGTAAACAATCTCCCCCTTTTTTATGATGACAATCAATTGATGACGGAGTTACCTTTAACTCCCCCTATCTATATGCCATACTTGAGAAAAGTCATTCTTGAATTCAAAGCCTTTAATTCAAGAGACATATTGATAAGTTAAGTTCATTTAAACTTATCAATACTCCCATCATGATTCCTATCATGATGTAACTTTCTGAAAATGATATCAAGCCATGACATTTATTTTCAAGTCTTATATTTCAAATATAAAGGATAACAATCATAGCAATTCATTCTATGACAAGATATCAATTTGTAATAATTCAAATTAAGCTCTAGATATCTTATCATAATGCAAACATTTCAAGTGTAAAATTGCATACATTTATCATCAATTTACCACATATTTCTCCCCCTTTGTCATCAACAAAAAGGAGAGCGATTCAACAATATATGCAAGTGTGGTAAAAATTCATGTCACAAAAAAAATCATACCAATCATTTTTAAAGCATTCATGACATGGTATCATTCAAAAGTTCTCACATTAAAGAGATAGCTTTCATTACTTCTTCCCTTCTATTTATCATCAAAGGTTTGCATGAAGAAGGAAAGAAGGAAGGTAAAAACCATTGAGAACCAACTTTAAATGAAGTTTAAAACTGAATGAAAGAGTTTCATTATGCTTCATTTTTCACAAGGATCAAGATATATATGTGAAATTAAATCCTTACAAGTGTTCATCTTAAAAAAAAAATTCTTCCTTCATCAAGAAGGAATTCATGTGAAAGAATCATTATATCAAATTCATTTCTCAATTTAAAAATTCCCATTAATAAATTCATGAGAGATGCATTTGTCAATTAATTCTATGTATCAAAAATCATTAAGTGATAGAGCATAGATATGAAATAAATTTGATATGGCATAGACTCATGAAAGCTCCATTCAAGAAATACATTAAGTCCGAAAGAGAAATACAGCAAAATCATACATTTGGACAATATTTTGTCATAGCTTTTCTATTTGCATGAGGAAAAGTCATTAGTGCTTTGTAGTACTCAAAGATTAAGAATCCGATGTATGATTAAAAACTTCTCAAATTATAATCATGAAAGTAAACATAATATAACATGCTCATCATCATGGAAACATTTAGCATCAAGGCACAAAATTTCCAACATCAAAGTAAACAAGTTATTGAGGCA
>LVTN01002509.1:4043-34575 GCA_001649415.1 Musa itinerans
CGTTAGGGCTTTTGTGAAGAAGGTGGAGCAAGTATTGTTGGGACATGCCAAGGTGGAGATTTATTAGTTTGGCAAGTCCCACATAGTCCCACATCAGGAAAATCAAGTTTGGTATCTCCTGTTTAAACTATAAATAAGAGCCTAGACTTTAAAGTCAGAGGCACCACAAGGAAAACCTAAGTGTTTGCTTTGGGTTTAAGTCCACACTCAGTTAAATAGTTTGGGCTTATAGTTTGGATTTTTCTTGTTCAGTATATTTTTGGGTGTTTTATGGCCTAGGAACATCTTCCTAAGGCTGTAATTGTCCCTCTTTTATAGTAGTGATTTACTCCTCCTTCGTCCATGGATGTAGGTCAATTGACTGAACCTCGTAAATTTGGTGTTCTTGTTTCTTTTATTTTCATTCTGGTTTATTGTCTTTATTAGGTTGCCAAATTACCCTTTGGTAATTTTTTGGGGCCAGCTCTAATAATATCCAAAAAGAGTTTAACTTAAAAGTGTTTGTATACATAGTGAATAAGTAAGTAAAGCAGTTTGAAATGAAAATAAAGAGCTTAAAGTAAATGTAAACCGAATTTTATAGTGGTTCGGTCGTCATAACCTACATCCACTCTCGATTCCTCTTCACTCGAGGCCACCAACTTCCACTACCGATCTTCCTTCAATGGGCGAATATCAACTATCCTTTTACACTTTTTTCTCCTTTTCACAGGCTCAGGAGAGAACCTTTAACCTCTCTTTTAGACCTCACTCCTCCCTTAGAAACCTTCTAACTCTAGGAGGAAGAGACTCACTAATCTAGAGATATTATAATTTTTACTCAAGTATTCTTTCCTCCTCTTTTACTCAAATTGGTGCATTTCCATGCAGGAATAGACCATAAATGACTTCAAAATTAGAGCTAAAAAAGGTCTCATCCCGGGTTTCCCGGGTCCTGACGATACCACCGCTTATATTGGGCGGTACCATCGCTTGCAGCACTGACATTGGGTGATACCATCGCCCAGCCGAGCAGTACACTGCCTGACACAGTTTGGGAGATTGTGTCTGGGCAGTACTATTAAGATCGAGTCAACACTAAGAGGGGGGGTGAATTAGTGTAGCGGATAAAAACGACGTCAGTTCGAAAAATCTTTGTTTCAATAAAATCAATTTTGGAAATGTATTTAACTTAAAAGTGTTCGTAAGAGTGTAATGAGAAAGTATGCAAATAAGGCAATTTGTAGTAAACGTAAATTGCAAGAATTAAATGCAAACCGAGTTTTATAATGGTTCGGTCGTTGTGACCTACATCCACTCCCGATTCCTCTTCCGTTGAGGCTACCGGTATCCACTAACAATCTTCCTTCAATGGGCAAAGATCAACTACCCTTTTATACTCTTTCTGCTTTTCACAGGTTTAGGAGACAACCCTTATAAGTCTCTTTTTCTTAGACCTCACTTCTCCCATTAGATAAACTTCTAAATACTAGGAAGAAGTGATCCTAAATCCTAAGAAAGTTTCCCAATTTTTTTCTCAAGTATTTTCCCCCTTTTTTCAACTCAATTTTGTTCTCAATTCTTGCTTTTCCATGTAAGAATAGCTGGGGTATTTATAGACCCCAATTGACTTCAAAAATAAAGCCAAAAAGGTCTCATCCTAGGTTTCCCAAGTCCTGACGATACCACCACCTGTGCTGGGCAGTACCACCACCTGCAGCACTGACACTGGGCGATACCACCGCTTGGGCGATTGTGTCTAGGCGGTACCACCGCCTGACACAGTCTCGGAGACTGTGCCATAGACGATTCCACTAGTTTGGGTCACTGTTTGGACTTTTCACTTGGCCTAATACAACCCAAACTTGAGCCCAATTAGCCTCTAATTGAGTTGGCCCAATTCCAACCCAATTACGCCTAAAACCTACTTCGATCTAGACAATTATTACAAAGCTAATCAAATGTTGTCTGGCATGTCATTGATTCATCAATGCCTCGTATGATTCTTTGGTGCATCGTCCTCTCTTGCAGCCTATTGCCCGATCAGCCAGTTGACCTCCACAACTCCGATTTCCTTGGCGCAATTTCCACTTTTCTTGGCCCGATGATGGAACCCATGGCCCGAAGCCTTCTGCCGATACGTCGACCGATCCTCTGGCTCAACGTCCAATCTTTTGACATTTCTACTTCAGCCCAACATTATTCTTCCTGCTTTTAATTGTCCCTCCCTGATCGAAGCTTCCTGCATCACTCAAAACGCAGATCAGATCATAAACACTATCAATTGGTTTCATCATCAAAATTTGAGATTCAACAAGTACCATTGTCTAGACTAGCGGTACCACCGCGTTACACTGGGCGGTACCACCGCCTAGTTTGGCGATAATACCGCTTGACATAGTCTTGGAGACTATGTCTTGGAGACTGAGCCTATAGTGGTTACACCGCTTGGACCGGCGGTGCCACCGCCTGACCCAACTTTTGAGTCACTGAATGGGCCTTTCTCTTAGCCCAAATGACCCCACTTCCTAATTGAGTTGGCTTAATTACATTCTAAACCAACCCAGTTACAACTAAAACTACTTCGATCTAAACAATTATTACAAAGCATTAATCACATGTTATTTGGCATGTCATTGGTTCATCGGCGCTTCGTCCAATCCTTCGACACATCATCCTCTTTTGCAGCCTTTTGCCCAATCGGCATGTTGATCTCCGTAACTCCGATCTCCTTGGCACAATGTTTACTCTTCTAGGCCCGATGCCCGAACTCATGGCTCAAAGCCTTCTGCCGACATATCGACCGATCCTCCGGCTCGACGTCCAATCTTTTAACATATTCCACTCCGACCCAACATTGATTATTCCTGCTTTATTTGTCTCTTCATGATCGAAGCTAGTCCTGCGTCACTCAAAATGCAGATTAAATCATAAATGCTATCAATTTGTTTTATCATCAAAATATGAGATTCAACAAGATCCACTTATCTAAGAGGCCTGCATAGTTGAATGGAGATCCAATACCCAATAAGACAGGATCCATTAGGGTTAAGTTGACATTGGGCCTTTATAAATATGAGAGAATTAAAGGGTCATAGGCTAGGCTTCTTGGTTGCCACCTCCTATTATCCTCTCCCCTTCTCCTCAGATAGCAGGTATAGAGATTTAGGGAGCGATTTGAGGAGCATCTTCGCAGCCCCTATTGTATGGATCACCACTAGAAAGGAGGACGTCTGACCTCCTTCATCCTCTCCCATAGATCTGTAGGAATTCAGTGATATACGATCTCCCTAGGTAACACAACTATCTCACATGTGGTTTTCAGTTTTATAGGTTTTTGCGCACCAATCTTCACATGACGAGGAACACCTTTTGAAAAATTTAGAATTTTGTTTTATATTCTTCCGCTATGCATATAATGTCGCTTCTAGATTTTCCTACGCCCAATTCAACCTTGATTCAAGCCTAATGGGCTCTTAATCAAGTTGGCATGGTTACACCCAAAACCAACTCAATTAAACTTTAAACTACTTCGATCAAGACTCAATAACTACAATCATGAAGCCTACGTTGTTCGGCATGTTATCTGTTCATCCGACACTTCATCTGAACCTTTGGTGCATCGTTCTTTCTTTCGACGTATTGCCCGATCCATCGGCATGTTGACCTCCCGCAACATTCGATTTTCTTAGTGCAATGCCCAATCATTTTGGCTCGATGCCCATTCTATAACATAATGCTCTCCGACTTAACATTAGATTTTCCTTCTTCAATGATTTGTCTTTCCATGATCAAAGTTTGTCCGGTGTCACTTTTCTCAAATGCTCATTAGTTCATAAACTCATCAATCGATTTCATCATCAAAATCCAAGATTCAACAGGATAAGGGAGGAGGAAGAGGTGGTAGGTGAAGTAGAGCAATGCAACATTGGAGGAAGAAGAGGAGGCAAATGAGGCATCTGCATCAGCAATGCACCACTTTGCCTCACTTGCCTCCTCTTCCTCCTTCATAGTCGTCGACAACACAAATACCTCACTTGCACCTCACTTGTCTCCTCTTCCTCCTTCATAGTCGTCGACAACACAAATGTCTCACTTGTCTCTTCTTCCTCCTCCGATGCCAATGTAGATGCAAAGTGACGCCAAAGGAGAAAGAGGAGATAGAGCGATGGAACACCGACGCAGATGCCTCACCTCCCTCCTTTTCCTCCTCCGGTGCCGATGCAGATGTCTCACTGCTCTGTCGTCTCTTTCTCCTTGTCGTCGATGTTTGAATCGACATCAACAAGGCCAACCACCGTGTCATTCTCATTGACCACTACCACAATAGCCACCGACAACACTACCATTAGCCATCATCGTTGAAATTATATTTTTGCTCATCGTTTTCATATCATTCATGCATATGCTATTATATGTTGTATTTTTCGTCGATTTTACCGACGATGTTAGGATAAATAGGATTAAATATTTTACTTTTATAAATATAAAAATTTCAATATATATTTTTTAAATTTAAAGATCGAGATATTTAAGAGAATAATTACATGAGATAAATTTATAATTAGCCTCACTTAGATATGGAGTGCCACTTCACCTAAGTATATTCAATCAATATATTTAAAAAAAAAATATTCTGATATCCTACTCAATCAATATAATTTTTAAAAGATAATTATCTGATATCCTGAGGCTCATAAAAGGATAATTCTCTAGATATGCATTCATCTCTAAACTCTTCAAACTAGACTAATTAGACTAATTTCCTTATATTTTTCATTGATATAAACATTGAAGAAGCCTTATCAAATATATCCTAACATAATTTTGCACCAAAGTCTAGACACAAAGGAATAATAAAGTCTACAGAATAATAAATTCAAGCATCCTCGATGGGCATTCAATTTTCAGATACGATAATATGCAACAATATTAGAGAAAGAGGTTAGGTTGTACAACGTTTGCTCCAATGACACTAACAAATTGTGCCATATATTATTTCCAAAGTCCAATGTTCTAAAGCACAAAAGCAGTCTGGATTATCCAATGATACAAATGACATGAAGGCACCAATTTAAACTTTAGAAAGACAAAACCTTCACATTAAGCCACATCTAAAAAGGATTTTTATTTGAATTATTCTTTTCTATAGCTGAAAAGAAACGCCTCTCTCAACACAAAAAGAAGCTTAAGCAGACATCAAATCTTCCAATATTGGAACTGTGCAGTAATGACAGTACAAAGAACCTTAAGACTGAAGTAGAACACTCTGGATCTAACTTAGACAAAGATAGTTTAGTCATATGACGCTGAAAGCTCTCATTCATCAACCATTTTGGTAAGTTTAAAAACGGAGTCAATCTAAAACACAGACAACTCAAGGATGCTACAACTCAATAAAGAACTGGACAATTGCAGCATTGATGATAGCAATCATTTCTGCAGCATCTCCATGTAGCAAACCAGAAAAGGATTGGACGGGCGCTATCAAAGTCTAATGGCATCAAACTAGACAACAAAGATGAAAATGTATTAATGAAGCAAAAGGTTGAAAGGAGTGAATAGAGTCCATATTCCATAATCGTATTCCTAATGCACCAAGCAATCTCATCTCTCAGCTGATGAAGCTGAGCAAGTTAGACAAATATTAGAAGCTCTGGTAAAGGCTAAACCGCCAGTTCCAAAGCACTACCAAATGTCCGACCAACTGCTCCTGTCAAAATAGACAAGCATCTGTCAGTTCATAAATATATTCAGCTCCATCTAGAACAATGTCATTAATGAACAAGCCATCAGGGCTAATTTTACCTCAACAGGGTTGAGAACTCCTGCTGCACCCAGGTTTAATTATATTCACTATCTCAGACTCATCCATAGTTTGGAAAAAAAATCCTAAAAGAGGATGAAAGAGAAGCAACAAGTATGTTGAATTCTTTCAGGTGATAGAATAATTTCATCAAACGTTTTTGATATGGTTTCTTTTCCATTTGTGCTCGTTGACTCACTCTTGCACTGCATAACACAAGCCCAAAGTTGGTCTAACCATATGTCAACACCCATGTCATGGATCAGTGGCACTTTCAAAACCTTTTTGGCAAGGTACGTTGTTACATGTGCCAGCATTGCCAACCAGTATGACTATCCAAAATCCTAAAGAAAACTGATTACCACTTTGGCTTGCACTCAATCTTTTAGATTCATAAAATGGATTAATTTCCCAAGTAAAACTATTGACATATGAGAATACCAAGTTATAGTTATATTAAAACTTCATTTATTTCAAAATTGAAGCTCTAGCACATGAATATGAGTGTTCTATTCGTCAACCACAGCAAACAGCAAAACTGCTGTCAAATTAGTCCAGAATGATGCTTTGTACAATAAGAAATGGGAACTTACAAATAAGTGCAAGTTAGCCAATTTGTATTTCTCATCTTCATAGCCACAAGCAACCTGACAACCACACAAGCAATCTCAAATAAGTGAACTATCAAGTTAAGATTCACAGATGCTGTTCATTAATGTTTATTAACAGCAAGTCCAATAACTCGTTACAATATTCCAGCTCCTTGAAAAGATGATTAATCTTCAGTTTTATAAGTATGACCAATTTGCTTGTTAAAGCAAGGACTCTTATTGCTACCAGCGACGAATCAATAAATGTTTCCCTGAAAATTTTTCAATTAACATGACCATTGCCAAGAATTCTGGAGACAAATCTCTCAGGCCTTCTTAATTAACCATTCAGGTCATGTAATTATTTTCTTGTTCATACTTCACAAATTAAAATGAATACCACGATGCCATTACCTAGCATCTCTCTGATATCATCTTATAAACAAAGTAAAAGCTTGATGGAGACAATTGGCTGAATCCCATGAAACCATTCCATAGAAGTTCACTGATACCTTCTTTCTATTAACTTCGATCTTTGAATGATCCAAATCGATTCTGGCTCTATTAAAACAAAAGATTTTTTTTAATGTGGAAAATATCCATATCAACAATTAAGATCTTACATATGGATAATTTCTTACCATCTTGATCATTCGCAACAAAATATTTTCTTTTTGTGTTGGTAAAAACACATTTTTTTGAAGAGAGGGAGTATTTCACTAATCAAGTCACACAGGTATATGACAAAAAAACTTGCCTGCTGGTTTAAGTTCTTGAGTGAATGAAATATTGTCTCATCATCTCCAACAGAATCCTTAAGCCCTTGATAAATGCACCAACAGCTATAACCAGTGGCACCATACTGTTATCACAGTGTTGCAGACCAAAAAGCTTCTTGTGGATGTAAAGGACCAGCCAATTGAGTGACTCAGCTGAGTAGCCCTACCTTACTTTGGATATAGGTCAGATATGGGTAAAAGGGAGACGATTGTGAAGTGACTTTGACATCCACACATCCACTCAGATGAATGAAGGACCAACCTGGGTTTCAATAAGCATTTGCAGGTTATGGAGTACCCATCAAGGGTGCTAGTGCATACCCTAGGATGATCATAATCAGCTGCACCATACATCTTGGCACTGTGGAATGTGTAACCTGCCTGCCATCCAAGTCAACCACTTCATGTCCCATAATTCCTAGTGCCTAACAGAATATATCAGCAAGGACAACTATTTTTCTTTCAAAGCTCCCAAATCTGCACAAAATGGAATTCTAAAATTTATCATCAGGCACAAAACCTCTCTGTAGCATTTCATCATGGAGACGAAATGCCTCTTTCAAGTTGTCAACTGCAACATGACCATTTATCAAGGTTGTATATGTAGATCCATCAGGTTGGACTCCTCTGCTGACCATTCTTTTAAATACAGAATCAGCCTCTTGCATCTCCCCTTGTTCACAAAATGCACTCAAAATTACATTATATGAGATAACATCAGGTGGCACCCCTTTGTTCTCCATCTTATTGATCAAATGAAGAGCCTTATGCATCTTCTCTTCTTTGACAAATCCATAAATGAGAGTGTTGTAAGTAATTATATCAGGAATGACACTATCATCAATCATCTTTTCTAAGAACTTTTCAGCTTTTGTTGCATTGCCAGACCGGCAATAACCTTTAATAATCGAATTATATGTCACAACATTAGGTGCAATTCTATTTTCTACCATTTCATCCAGGAACCTAAAGGCTTCTTCCACCTGTCCTTTACTACAGTGGTTGTCTATTAAAATGCTGTAGGTAATGTGATTAGGAAGCATTCCCCTTCGACACGTGTCGTCCCACAACTCATTTACTCTTTCCATATTCCCTTCTTTGCAACAACCATCAATCAAACTATTGTAAGTAACAATGTCTGGTTTCAAATTGCTTTCTAGCATTCTATCAAACAGTCTTAAAGCTTTCTCCACTAAACCACCCTTACAGTATCCATCAATGAGAGTAGTGAAAGTGCAAAAGTCAGGGGAAATTCCTCTTTCTACCATCTCATGAAAAAGTTTATCAGCATCCAACAACCTTCGTTCTTTACATATGCCATTCAAGATTGTATTGTAGGTGACAATATCTGGCAAACAACCATGATGTACCATCTCATCACGCATC
This sequence comes from Musa itinerans, assembly GCA_001649415.1. Lineage (NCBI taxonomy): Eukaryota > Viridiplantae > Streptophyta > Magnoliopsida > Zingiberales > Musaceae > Musa > Musa itinerans. The sequence goes on from LVTN01002509.1 coordinate 12,584, forward strand.
TTCAGAGCTTCCGTTATCAAACCAATCCGACAAAATCCACTGATAAGCATAGTGTAGATCACATTGTCTGGAACCAAGCCAATGGCCTTCATGTCCCCAAAATATGCAAGTGCTCGATTCATATCACCTTTCTTCGAAAACAAGTCTATCACAGAGCTAAAGCTTACTATATCAGGAACAAGTCCACTACCGACCATCTTATCATAAATCCTCATAGCTTCACTTGTGTTACCAATCTTACAGAACCCACTGAGCAAAATGTTGAATGTAGAAGCATTCGGCACCAAACCAGCATCCAACATTTCCCCCAGCAATTCTTTTGCTTTGTCATATAGACCATTCTTGCAAAACCCATTCAGAACAGCATTATAAGTCACAACATCAGGCTTTAGTCCATTGTCGCCCATCGAGTTCAGCAATTGCAATGATTCTTCCAATTGCCCAGCGCGACAGTGTGCATCAATTAAAGTATTATGCGTTACAACATCAGGAAAAATCCCTCTTTTTGCCATCTCCAACAAGAACGAATTTACCTGGTCAAACCTTCTATCCTTGCAGAAGGCATTCACCATGATGTTCAAAGTGTAGATATTGGGATGGACCCCCGTTTCGACGATCTCACCATAGATGTCCCTCGCCATGTCGACCCAATCCATCCGGACCAATCCAGCAAGGAGCAAATTGCAGGCGTTGACGGAGACAAAGAGGCCCCGGGCCTTCAACACGCGGAACGCCTCCGCTGCCTCCCTCGGCTTCCTCGCCTGCACGTAGGTGCGGATCAAGAGGTCGAACACGGCCGAGCCGGGGCCCTCGCAGCGGTCGTAGCTTGTGGCCAGCGCAGCGACGACCTCCGCACGGGAGGCACTACGCCGGCGAACCATCCGGAGGACGAGGGCCTGGGCCTCGGCGATGCGGCGATTGCGGACGAAGTAGTGGATCATGGAGCCAAGGGTCTTGGCGGGAAGCCTGAGGCCGGGCTCGCGACGAAGCCGGCGGGGCTGAAGCGAGAGAGGAGGCTCCAGGAGCGAAGGTGCGGGCGGAGGCCGTTCGGGAGATGTTCGCAGGCGAGCCGGGCTCGGACAAGGGCTCGCGCAGATGGAGCAGTAGAGGCGGGACATGAAGGTGGGCGGAGGGAGGCGGCGACATGGCGAAGCGCGGGCCGGCTGCGTAATTGGTGGTGAGGAAGAGAAGAGGGAGGATAGACGCGTCGGAGTGGAGGAGGTGGCGGTAGTGACGTCTCTGATTTGGTTCGAGGGCTTCATGAGAGGAGAGAGAGAGGGAGAGAGGGTAACAAGAGTCTCGTCTTGTGCGTCAACCTGAGACCTATATATGGGCTTAAGCCCGGCTATCTTTATGGGTTTGCAATGGAAATAGAATGGACTGGTTTTCTTTCGAGACTTGGACTAGATTCAGGTTGGGTCACGACAACCAAGTTGAGTTGCAATAAGCTTCAATTATCACGTCCCCATATCCATTCATTCTTATCTCGAACCAAACTCACCTGTCATTAATGATTAAATATTAATGAATAATTACTTTTATCAAGAATATTAGCCAATGATTCACAGAAATTGTTTATATGATTGCAAGGATAAGACTATACACAAAAGTGTAAAAGATCTTTCACATCATATCATGAACATGATAATACAAAAACATTGCCAAAGACAAACAATTGAATCGTATACAGAATAATTGTGTTGAGCAAATTTGTTTCCTTTTTTTTACATAAAATCTTATTTTATGATATTACAGCAGGAGTCATCCCCTGATCCCATAGTGCATCTTGATCACTAATATACATTGTCTCATTAAAGCTATCAAAGATGATTTCCTAAACCAACGACATCAAGTTTATATCTTTAAAGAAAAAGTGAAGGATCATGTCTGCATCTTTCGTCATGAAGTCTAGAAAACCTGGCAAGTCAGTAAGAGAGCAAATTGTTGAGAAATGTGAGGTGATATAAGTTGGAAGAACAAGAGTGGAGGGGAGAAGGCTCACCAGTATTAGACCAAGAAAATTCATATTACTACCAAGGAGTTTTGCCTGTAGGGGAAGAATCATGCCTTTCCATCTTCTCCATGAGAGGTCCCATGTCATGAACAAATTTTACAGACTGAGAGAGTCCATTTAGAAGGTTAAACAGCGCGATGACTTCATTTCGTTGCAGCTGCAGCTAAATTTCCAATAAGCTGACATCAGAACACATTAGGAAAGTACCTTGATATCTATCTTCAGATACTTCTGAACATTTCATAAGGTAAAGAGAGAAAGAAATATCAGGAAAAAAAATAGTTAAAAAAGAATTGTTTTGAGTGAATATATGGATTATTTCTTAAAGTTCAATTTACCATTTTGGTTTCGATTTATTTTCTATAGATTGACTCTTCCAAGGCCCATACTATGGAAGCCTCATATGCTGACCCACACTTTTCCAAGTTCAAGCTTCCGCCATGACTATTAGTATCAAATAATCAGACAATAGTAGTATGACTAGCTTCTCTCATGAAAAGATTCAAGAACCTAAAAGAATATATCTCAACTGTCAAGTTGCCAAACACAATAGTATAGGTTACCTTTAAAGAGATATAATTCATGTTTTTCAAGATGTTTAAACATATGCTTCAGAACTAAGAAGGCCGAAAGATAAAGAATAAACCAGTCATCACATAAGTCAATAGCAACCATGAGTAAGATCTAAAAATCATAAATATTAAATATAGATCTAAAAGTCATGGGGTTGAAGCTTCTAGAAAACCTTATATATATACACACAGACAAACGAATTAGATAAGTAAAAGTTGGCGAATAAAGGAAAGCAGCATACTGTCTTGTTTACGTTGTTTTTGCCATCAACAAAGAATAGAACTTTCAAAGCTGTTGCTAGACCATTGACTTGAAGTTTTCCCCACAATCGGCATTTCTCACATCCCACACAGTTCATGATTGCACTGCAACACAAAATAATTTGTTTAATTTAACAAGCATGTCCTCATGGTTAACATGTCAAATTTGCAATGCAAACCTGATGTTTCTGAATTGGTTCTGAATCTGCTGCAGAAGATCAGGCCCATTTTGACCTTGCCAGAGCTTGACTTCATCAAAAGGTACCGGACAAGCAGATAGAAGTTTGTTATTGTAGAGTAGCTGTCTCACCAATGACTGAGTTTTCAAATCTTCCACATGATTGCCAGTGTTGTACTCAGCTTATTCCAAGTAATCTGCAGCCTGAAGCATCATAAACACATGAACTAATCTCTCTAAATATGGATCATTTAATTCCGATATTGCAGCAAAATGAGATTGACTTACTTTTGTCACTGCCTGCAGAATAAAGAGAAATATAAAATACAAATTTCTGACCCGATCTGGGTGTTTCCATACTCGATCATAAAGCATCTGAACATTTTGCCCCCACTGGGTTCATTCAGAAGAATGAACATTAGAGATTCATGGCTAATAAAAAGCATATTAAGAAAAATGGTTTTCTTTTCTAGCTATCTTATCGTGAAAGGAAGTGTACACAAAGATACCAAATTGGCAGATGAATCAAGGAGATACTCAGATGCTATGTGAACTGAAATTGAAGAATGCAACCCAGAGATTAATTTGTACATCACTTTCTTCTCATTGCACCATTCTTCAGAAGGATCTGGAAAAGAAAATTTTAGAGATAAAAAATATAGTACTAGCTAAAACTTATTTCAGTATGTAAACATTTTAACCAAAACTGAGCAATGCAACAAATTAGTTGATGAAAAATATGCATTCTCATGTTATATACAGAGAATTATCTAATTCATGAGTTTCTTCAGAAGCTTAAAATTTTTATAGAAGTTGAGGAATTCCCTAATTCAAGCAATTATTAAAGTTGAGTATGTACAGAACAATAATGAAAAAAGGACTCGTAACTAATATCAGACAGAACATGAGAAGTTCTACTTTATCTCGGTGTTAGCAAAATAAGATAAGATTACAAAAATTCCAGGATTCGGAGAAAGAGGACAGATGACTAACATTGTGGACAATTTTCCTTGTAAACAGTAGTCCATATCCTTTGAGCTGATGGACCTGCATAACCAGTGTATCTCTCAGGGTTCAGCTGGAGATTCACATATGTCATCGCTGCTGCAGAAAAATGCAATGCACCAACCAGATTCAAGTTCACAAAGTCAAATACCATGGAGGAGAACAACAATATCTAAAACAAAATGAAGTTAAGAGTAAACCAGAGCTGGTGGGTACCATCATCAGTTTGATCATCATATGTCCAAGGATTGTCAATCTCGATCCATCCTTTGAACATTGTATCATCAAGGGTCCTATCCACAGCAGCCTGTGGTTTTCCCTCCTGACAAATCACATCATCAGCAGAAAACAATCTGGATGATTTCTTAAAGGCTCTGGAAACTCGTTTTCTGGACACTCGCATATAGTACAATCCCGGAGATAGCACATCCCATCATCAGGCCAGAATGGGCAATCACACCACAATTTAACCTATCAAACCAACAATAAAACAACTTATTGAAGAAACAAGATTCAAGTTGCAAAACTTGAAGATATCGAAGTAGGGCATAACAACATTTTCCTCGGAAAAAAAGTACAGATGTAGAAAGTGATCAAAGCAGGATACCAGAAATATGAGGTCAAAGCTCGTCTACCAAATTAGACATCAGCAGTTTTGGTTGAAAAAAGGTTTCCTATTTTGCTCAGATCTAAGTGCAAAAATAGGAATCCATTTTGTTCATTCAAATAGCCAATGAAGTTAATTACAACATCTAACAAGCAAAATGAAATCAAATGTGCATTTTATACTAATTAGCTACATAAGTTTTCTTATAAATTTTGGTATAAGAAAATGGAGATACAAAATGTTGTCAAATTACTGCAAAATTGAGTATATCTGCCAAAAATTAGTTCTGTACCAAAGTATACCAGTGTTCTTTAGGCAATGTAGCTAATGCTTATAAGGTAGCTACAAGTCAAATTGTTGCAACCTTGACAACAATACATTGAAGAAAAAAAATTCTTTGAATGCCAAGAGAGATGAGTTTAATTCAAAAAAGAAATTATAGCCTGCAATGAAATTTGTGGCAAGTTTCAATTAAGAAACTCATAATCCATGATAAGGTGAAAGATTTCAGTAATACATAAGAAAGGAAAAACCACCAAGTACGTTTGCAAGGAGTGGTAATTGAATTCTCAGAGCAGAAAACCAACAAAGACTTGGTTATTCAATGAGAACGGGCATTATGATCCGACCCAGAGCATAATGAAGGCTCCACAATTTTTAGTCCTGACAACATGTAATTATGCTTAATACATGGTGTTCTTCCTTATGAATTAACATCACACATCTCATAAAGCAGCAACAGAACTAGTCATGTAGTTTCATTAGCACTTACATATTGTTGTCGTCATGGATCAATAGTCACGATCTAGCCGGTTTAACAGACCCATTCACCTCGATGAGTATGTACCAACATAACACAAAATCAAATTTAACAGACCCATTCACTTTGTTGAGTATGTACCAACATACTAACAAAATCAAATCATACACGTGAGATTCATCCAATGTTGACTTCATATTATGATGTGCTCTGTAGCCCCATCCATAAGTAATTCCATTTGGTCGAGCCCCTAGCCCTATCAAATAATAGATCGACTCCTCTATTATTTGTCACGATCCAACCCGATGAGATTAAGTAACTAATTAAATATGGTGATTCCGACCCAAAATGCACAAGCCAATTCATACTTTCGCCCATTTCTGACATGGGACTAACCCAGGACGTTATATCAACCCTCACAACTCCAAGGGATCGGACCAAGAAATAAATGTACCTTGAAATAACGAAAGAAGGGAGTCTTCACGAGATCCTGTAGTATCGGGTGCAGCACCTGCGCGTTCAGCGAATTCGCTGTCTCGTAATCGCAGCAACAATCCTCCACCAAGCCTGTGTAGCTTCTCGATCCCTACGACACCGTCGTCTCACACCAAATCAGCCCCAGTTGCAACAGAAGCCACCACAACCCACCAAAAGCCGACCTCCAACAGGGAAACATACCGGGGGACATTCGCATGAATTGGTAACGGAGGCAGGGATCTCGAGGGCGTTCCTGGAGCCGGCGAAGATCGCGAGCGCGACGGCGGTCAGGGCTCCGGCAGCCGCCCAGGCCCATCGCCGGCGGCTCTTCGCGCCCCCGCCATCGCCCGCGAAGGTGGCCTCGTCCCTTCCCATCTGAACTCGAATTGCTGCTGCTGATGACGATTTCGCGGAAGGAGGACGAGGGGATGGAAAACATCGCGCGTGGTACCGATCGAGAGGGCGTATATATGCATAGCAGAAGAGTCGATACAGAGGGAGGAGGAAAACGACGGCGGAGGTGTTGGGTTTTCCGAATTGCTCCGAGTGGTAGTCGTCGAGGGAGAAAGGAGGTCGGGGGCAAGACTGAAAACCGGTGTTGGAGCAATCACCGTTTTAGTGTTGGAGGGCTGGAAGTGCGTTTAGGCGAATTTTAGGAAAAAGCCCCTCGATTTCGATACATTTCAAACAGAATCCCTTTTTACAATTTTCCGTATATTACCTCTCTTTTTCGTTATTTCAATATTATATTCATCTTCTATTTCTTTAGTCGATGATTTGTTGTCTGATTCTGATTCAATACATTGGAAAAGACGTATAATAATATGCCTTTTTTAAATAATAATTACTTATACACATATATTAAAAAATAAATTTAAATATATATTAAAGAATCTTAAAAGAAGAATATTCTAGAAAGCATAAAAAGACTATATCTAAATATTTAAGTATATCTAAATATTAAAAGGTAATATTTTTTGGTTTTAGGGTACTCACTGTTCGGTTTAAAAACTTAAGATTTAGCAATTACACTATTTATTAAAGCCAATATAACTATCTCACTCTTGGGCTTATCTTAATCAAGGTGTATATTAACTACATCTATATCACGAAGATCGATCTCACAGAATTTGAGTAAAATTTAATCAAGCTACGATCAATTATAAGAATACTTGGAAATAATATAATTATATTAACCCTAAGTGTTTCTGTCCAAAAATATACCCCAAATCTCCTTCTCAATAAGAATCTTGTAGAACATGAATAAATTTCCATCCGATCTAAGTCAATTACATCAATTTTTTAATCTTATTTTCGAGTTTCTTTATGCAAAATATACTCAAATAACCTATTCATCATAAAGATTCTAATCATAAAAGACAGATAAAATTCCAGTATAAAGAACTCAGGACTGAATCGATACACTGTTTTTATAAATTAATCTATCATATGCAATACAAAAAAAACTTAGAATTGCTTAGGAGCGACACATGCTTTTTCAATTATTTTTAAGTATATAGTCTCTCCAAAATAGAAGTTTAGTGTGTGAAAACAAGAAAACTTAACACAATGAAAAAGAAAGGAAATAAAAATCAATGAAGTAATAAAGAATGCTAAAATATTTTAAAGTTCATTGGTAATCACAAATATCAGTAGTTAACTGTAATTTATTGAAGGAATACTAATATGAGGAAGATGAATGTCCGATCTAAATATTTGGAGGATGTAAAACTTAAATATTTGACTGGATGTATCAAAATTTAAAATGTCAACTATGATACTTTTAAACTTTGAAAGGTAGATAAATAATTCCGTTTTATCTTACATTAGCATATATATTAAATCTAAACAATGGTCTCATCATAAAGCACTAACAAGATATGAACTAGCCCCATTAAATGCACCGAAGATCTTATTTTAAATTTGGTGTTCTCAAACCTATTAACTTAGATCTGATTGAATATTTGCAATATGAACCATTAAGAGAATGGGAAATGATTTTACTTAAGGTACAATAAAATTCTTAATTTTGGTGCTCCTTATTGGTAAGAATTCTAGAAACACTGAGTTACTATTTTCTTTCACTAATATCACTAATGGAAGCTTCAATTCCTTAGGAAATTGATAAAAGAATACAATTATTACCTACGATTCAACATTTACGTATGTAAAAATACAACTATAAATTGGAAATTTTAGATCATTTTATTATTATCTAAGATTTGAACATGTTTAATCCGTACTTCATCTACCAGTAGCAAATTTGTTGAAGCCAGTTATAACCTGAGAAGTGACCATGAGGTTTCACACTCTATAAACTATCATGCAGGAATAGAGCATCAGGTTTTAGACTCCACAGATAACATCAACAGTAAGCCATGAAGTTGTCACAATAATGCTTGAGATAAGCTACAGTCAAAAGGATTCTGGATTGCTATCACATAATAATATATTATTATTATTATGTTTAAGAAGTTCAGAAAATGCTAAAGCAACAAAAAAGGTTCCAAATAATATATTATGTTCTGCCGAAGGATTTTGGATTGCTATCACCAGACTGGACTAGATCAAGTTATCATCACTGTTATTTGAAATGTATACTAAAGCAGCCAAATGGTTTAGGAAAGTTGCACAGATTTTATTTCACTGAATTTAAAGTTTTAATGAGACAATAAATGAATTCTCAGCTTGAAGGTAGAAAGGAAATTATTCCAGAACCTGAAGTTTCAGGGTTTTGGTCACGGAGCTGCATGAGACCTGTTCTAGGAAAAGCTCAGAAAAATGGTTCTGTTGCATCAAGGACAGTGTCCGAAGAAGCACAAAGGCTGCATTTTTCATACAGCAGTTCATTATTTTCACACGTAAGCTAAAAAGTAGGCACTTTGACACGGTCAAATCAGAGGACTCAAGCAGCTGCAGCCTCCAGGAGCTCTTTCTGCGCTCTCTCCTTAATCCTCCTTTCTAGTTCTGGCCTAAAATGCCTGATAAGCCCCTGCACGGGCCATGCAGCAGCATCACCCAGAGCACATATAGTGTGCCCTTCAATCTGCTTTGTGACTTCCTGAAGCATATCAATCTCCTCCAGCATGGCATTCCCCACCTTCAACTTCTCCATAATCATCCACAGCCATCCAGTACCCTCCCTGCAAGGTGTGCACTGACCACAGCTTTCATGCTTGTAGAAGTAAGACAGCCTTGCTATTGCATCCACAACATCTGTTGACTTGTCCATCACGATCACTGCTGCCGTACCCAGTCCAGACTGAACAGCTTTGAGAGCATCATAATCCATCAGGACATTGTCACAAATGTGCTTGGGAAGGAGAGGAACAGAGGAACCTCCTGGGATGACTGCCAAAAGGTTGTCCCAACCTCCTCTAACACCATCACAATGCCTCTCGATCAATTCCTTCAATGGGATGCTCATCTCCTCCTCCACCGTGCAGGGTTTATTCACATGACCAGAAATACAGAATAGTTTTGTACCAGAATTATTTTTCCGGCCAAAGCTTGCAAACCATTCAGGCCCTCGCCGCAAAATTGTGGGAGATACAGCCACAGTCTCCACATTTGTTACAGTTGTTGGGCAGCCATATAATCCGGCATTAGCTGGGAAAGGAGGCTTCAGTCTTGGTTTCCCTTGTTTCCCTTCAAGGCTCTCCAACAATGCTGTCTCTTCACCGCAGATGTAAGCACCGGCACCATAGTGTATAAGCACATCAAAATCATAACCTGATCCACAAGCATTCCTTCCCAACAATCCGGCTTGATATGCTTCTTTTCTAGCTTTCTCCAAAGTCAATCGCTCATTTACATACTCCCCTCTAATGTATATGTAAGCAGCTGTTGCCCTCATACCAACTCCAGCAATCAAACACCCTTCAAGCAGTTTATGAGGATCATGGCGCATGATTTCTCTGTCCTTACATGTACCGGGTTCACTTTCATCAGCATTGACGACAAGATAAGAAGGGCGGCCATCAGATACCTTCGGCATGAAAGACCACTTAAGGCCAGATGGAAAACCAGCTCCTCCACGACCTCGTAGACCAGATTTCTTGATTTCATTAACAATCCAGTCACTACCCTTAATTACCAAATCCTTGGTTCTATACCAGTCACCCCGCTTCATGGCACCTTTAAGCAAACGATCATGCAAACCATAAAGGTTGGTAAAAATGCGATCTTCATCCTTCAAACCACCAAAATGGGTCTTTTCTGGAGGTGGAGGTGGTGGTGGGGGCTGAGGTGTATTTCCTGTTGTTGTAGCTTGGGTGCTTAATGACCTAGAAGCAGAACTTAACCTCCAGCCATTGAAATGATGAACCAGTTCAGTCCTATATAGCAAACAAAGGTTCTTGATGGGTGCCTACAAAAAGCATTTGCACAAGTGAGGCAAAATATAACAAACTGCAATAGTGAATAAAAATAAAATGGTATTGCTGGAGAAAATGTACAACGATAGAAAGTATATGCATCACATGGCATCACACGAAATTCTGCCTAGGATGTAAAGAAACATTGAGAACTTACATAGGTGCAAATAGTAAATTATTCAGAACATCTTTTTTAAATGCATATTGTATCTTCTTTTCCAATCAGGCAGCAAACAAGCATTCAGAAACTAACAGATTAAAAAGAAAGTGGTTAAAAATTACAACTACCAGTAAATACCAAGCACCGATTTCAGACTATGATGATGCATCCTCCCTGGCTCATAGTGTCAGCAAATGATTGGCGATGTAAATGGGTATTTGGCTAAAGCCAAATATGCTGTGGCGAGTGCTTGACCGAGGAAGGTGCATGATGATGTAACACATGGTAAATGCATCAACAGGCACATGCTTGCCCGGATAGGTGCACATGGAACAACACATAACAAATGCCTTGCTGAGTTGTGGCTCACTAAATCTAGGCATGTGTCATGGCAATCATTGCAGGATACATTTATCTCGAATCATGATGTCAGCTCACTAGAGCTAGGCATGTGTCATGGCAATCATCGCAGGATACACTAATCTTCAATCATGAAATTATTAATGAAAGTACAATATCACAATAATTCAAGATTAATTCACAAATACTTCATTCCTTTCTTTCTTATTCCCAAAATTCTAGTGATGCAGACTTTTTCAAAAGAATCAAAACATATCATAAAATTGGTACACAGATCTTTCAAAGGTTCCTTTAATACATGCTGGGGCCATCATAAAATTGCCTCCTTTCTCCTGTTGTACTACCTCGTTAAATCTACTGTGAGTGAATTTATGACACTTTCAAGCAAGAAATAGAACAATAATATAATTTTGCATTCAAGTTAACCAAGCTCCTTCTTTGCAGAAGTCTTAATCAGTAGAAACCATAACCATTGCCTGAAAAACTTCATATAAGAATACTAAACTGGAACATAACTGGTCTAATTTTCAGGCAAAAAACACTGTGCCTGATCATTGCTTACAATACATAAAAAGATTAAACAAGATCAAGACCTACATTCCCAATTCCCTATTGAGGCCAAATAACACCTTTTTTCCATATTACTCATCTGGATCAGATCCTTCATATATAATAAAAGCCAATAACTCTTCCCTAATCAACCTAGTCTTAAAGTTCAACCATAAGCAAATCGTCCCCCCACAAAAAAGGATACTGGAAGCAAGAATTGCCATTGGTGATGCTCCATGAAAAAGAATAAGAAAATTCAATTATAGCATGTGGAAAAGGGCTTCGGTGGCAAATCAATTAAAGCATGTGAAAATTCAATTATTGCGTGTATGGGGTTCTCAAGAATTACATTCTTCATTAAGAATTTTCCTCCTCTGTTATGCACTTGATGATGATCAATTCTGTAGCAATTGATTTTTTTTTTTTTTTGCAAACTCAAAGTGGCTTCTGTGAAGGATGGATGTTTTCATTTGATATTTTCTGTATCATATCCAAGAGGCTCTCTCATATTTTTGAGGAAAAAGATTATTTATGAAGGATACTCCAAATATACATTTTCAGGTAAGGCCCTACAATCTCTCATATATGTTTGCAAATGATCTACTTCACTTTTATGAACCATGTATTAGAAACTGAGATGACAAAAAAAAAATGCTTTTCATTATAGCAGATGAACTGATGATAATATTAAGAAATTTGAATTCATTTAAGTAAATTTATTCATTGATGACATTCAAAAGTTATTGCCAGCATTTTCAAGGTGAAAGATATGTGAACAACTGAGTATTATCTTCGGGCTCCACTTTCTGTTGGTAAATCAAAGTAACAACCTTTTTGATCTGTTGTTAATATAGCCAACAGTAATTTAAATGTAAAAAATCAAGTTACATATATAATTCAAATCTGCCACTATGGTTATTCTAGGAAACTGTAAAGTTGTCTACTTCACAAGTGCAACATTTTAATCCAATATGGAAATCACTATAAAAAAATTATAGGGATCAACAATATATTCCTTTCTTTATCCGTGGACAATTCATTAGAACAATCACTACAAATGCTGAAATTCATAAAAGGTTACAGGTTTTAAAAAACATATAACAGCACTTCTTTGACTGAAAATGTTCAGTGATTTGCTACTCTAGAAAAGGATGGGTTGTCTGTTCCTCAGCAATATAATCGTTTGGCAATTCTCTACGACAATGACATCATTTAGTTACCAAGTGTCGCTCTCCTTCCAAAATTACATCCAATTCATGTTTCAAATTCACCTTGTCATCTGAATATGCTTATCTTTCAGCAAAACCTTGCTGTTAAATCAGACTGCATTTCCATAAGGTTCTCTTTGTGCCTGTCCTTTCTTTTGCATATCCAAAAGAAAGAGATCACAGTTATTGTACAAAGGAAAGTTGAAAGACACTGCCTACATGGTTATAACCATGAAAGCAGTTTTTGATGTTTTAATATTCATGTTAATAAAAACCTTAAGTCATAGAATATTATAATATTTGTGTTGTTTTGTGTTCATAGAGTTAAGGAATGTCCTGCAAAATTTAGAGCAAGGTGAAGCATAGTGTGTCATCTTCATAAGCTATAGATACATTACAGATACCGTTTTAACACCTCAAAAAGGCTTTCACTCTATATAATGAAAATGCTAAAAAATCATTGACATTTTTTAAAACTAGTGACAAGTATATTATGGCGGGATTAAGCAAGGCTTCAACTCAAGGTCATGAACCACATGAATTCTCTAAAGAAAGTTTGGCGAAATAAAGACCCTACATAAAATTGATGAAAAATCTTTAGGGTTAAACCAAGACTTTAAAAAAAGTGAACAATATGATAAATATATATATCCATGGGCTGATGCAAATTATCAAAAAAATAATTAACTTATCTAAGTACAAAGGGCATTTTTGTACAAGCTCTACAATTATATTCAATACTATAAAGTGGAGTAAGATCCAACTAGGGGTTATTATGAAAGGTTGTCTGCTGAAATGAAACAATATGCTAAATTCGACAGAAGTCCAATGATGACTATTACTCGAGTGAGAAAGAGGATGAACCTATGATGACCATGTGAGATGAAGAAAAAATTATTAATAGTTTTATAGTTTCAATCCTCTAATCTATCATGAAATAGACATTTGTTGACCTCTAAGTAAATATCATAAGATTCCACAATTCAAATTGGGATTTTGACAACCATGTTCTAGACAATTAATCTTAATCGGTCTACTTACATGGATCCACCATTGCCATAATCATTCTTTCAACTTAAATAACTATGAGTTATATAAACTAACTAGACGTTCATTCCAAGGAGATCTACTCTAAACTTTGCTTTTGTTGTTGTCTCAAAAATGCTGAATTCTAAACGTCATCAATCCATATTAAACTTAATAATGCACATAAAGCTTTTTGAAGTATTTCACTATGATTTTTATAACTTCCATAAATCTTTTCTGATTTTAATTTTTGCAAAAATACTGCATCTTTTCCTGTTAGTTAATTTTGTTCGGCCTTTGTTTGCATTATCAGATCATACAAATCAAGCAAAATTGCAAGGAGAAGGAATCAAGTCTCTTGCTCCATCGTAAGGAAGAGCTGAAAAGGGTTCAGCTTCAGGCTGAAACTGAAGTGACAGAGGTATTTGCAAGTTAGGCTTAATTTAATTGGTAGAGTAATATTAATTCATGCTCGTTGCTTTCTTACTAAGTGCACAATTGTCACCTTCATTTTAATCACATACAATAATTGAACATTTACTTTTAGATCTTATCTAATTTAAGTTATTTCCAACTATGCAATGCAGCAGTACTACACTTTTTCATTTGCAGAATACAATGGTATTAACCTTGTTTCAATTACATAGGGACATCTAATTTTAATTTCTTGGTCTGCACAATTAACAAACGTTTACACACCAAATCCAGTTTGGTGTTCCTCAACTACGATATTGCATCCAACCTTTGCAAGATCATTGTTTTTCAAATTTGGTCCACATGTACATAAGAAAAAAAGGCCACGTCCTCTAGAACTTCCACAAAATATTTTATTATCCAAAAATTTATCACCTTAGTGTTCAATCATAAGTTGACATAAAACATATGCCGATTCCAATGGAGGCTACCTACTCAAAAACCTTTCCGTGTTTATGGTGCATTATGAGGCTTAAAATCGCAGGTGGTTGATATTTTACAAGAAATGGCGCAAGCTAGATTAGATATTCTCAATCTCATCCAGGGCCGAGGGTACCAATAGGGCTGTAACGGATCAGATAGCAGCTTCATCCACAAACTTGGCATTTACCGATCCTGTTGCTGAGGCAGAGAACAAAAAGGGGAAGAAACGTAAAGGCATCTCGGAAATGCCAAAAAATCTCATCAGATAAAGTAATTAGATCATTCCTGAACTACCAAAATTCCAACCAAAAAAAAAAAAGGAACACGCTGACTCAATCACATCAGAATCCCTAACTCCACCATCAACACCAAAAACCCCAAAATCTTCACCAAAACTCAGAACCTAGAACAGGATCAAGGAGCATCGCATCAGATTTTGAGAACAGAAGCAAAGGAATCAAAATCGTCGACCGATGTGATTCAAGTGAACCCAAAAAGAAACGAAACAGAAACAAAATCTGTGAGCCACTTACGGATCCACTTCCAATTGCCGACATGTTTGTCAAAAATAATGCGCTGCCCGCCTCACGAGATCAGTCGATCACTCCATGCAAAAGTGGATTGGCAATCGGACGAGCGCGACTGGGATCGCAGATTGTCGTGAGGTAGAAACGCCCGGAGCACTAAAAGCTTCGAGTCGACCTCTCCGGTTACAAGCCGCACCGACCAGCTGAACCCCGTTAAATTGAACCGATGAAGACAGTGCCGATCCGATCGAATCCGGTCGGGTTGATTTTTAATTAAAGATAGTTATTAAAAGACCACGTAGAAATTAATGAACCAAGTGACGGTGACCGCCAAACCGGCCAAAATTTTGGTTCATTTACCCAATCTTCACATAAACCAACCCTCGCTGCTTAAGCTTCAGCGTTGGACTTCGGCTTAGTTTGGGCTATATTTTGACTCACTCAATCCACGCCTGATTTAAATGAGGCTCAAGTCTGATTCGAAACCCAGTCTTAGTTTGGGCTATATTTTGGGGATATGGCTCGCGTTGGGTTCATCGACGTGTCTCAATTGATAATAATAAGATTTAAATTAATTATATATTATTATTTATAATTAATTTTCTTTTGATTTATATTTTTAAAAATTATTTTAAAATTTTTATAGTTATAAAAATAAAATAGTTTCTCTCACAAAACAGAATTAACATATATTCAATGATAAATTTTACGATATTTTTATCGACGGAGTCGATAAAGTGAAAAAAAATATGATTAAATATTTTACTTTTATAAATATATAGATTCTAATTTAAAAATATAAAGATTGAGATATAAAAATAATTAATTATGAAAGACAATATATAAAATTTTTGATTTATATTTTTAAAAATTATTTTAAAATTTTTATATTTAAATATTTAATCTCGTTTCTCTCACAAAACAGAATTAACATATATTCAATGATAAATTTTACGATATTTTTATCGACGGAGTCGATAAAGTGAAAAAAAATATGATTAAATATTTTACTTTTATAAATATATAGATTCTAATTTAAAAATATAAAGATTGAGATATAAAAATAATTAATTATGAAAGACAATATATAAAATTTTTCAAACATGTGAACAATATATAAAATTTTTCAAACATGTGAATCGTCCAACCTCCGACTGATTCCACTCACTAAAATAGCTCTCCATCCCCTTTTTCACTCTCTCACTCACAGGACTTTCCCGTTGGCTTTCTCGCTCACTCTCTTGTTCACTCTTTCTCTCTCTTTCTCAATTAAGCATCTTAATTGATGATTAGAGCTTCAACAAGTCATTTAGTGAAAGATTTCTTTAATTAAAGATATTTATATTATTTCTATGTTTTAGTTCTCATTTAATATGATTAGGATCCTTAGTAGTGTCTTATTATAAGTAATTATAGTTGATTAATATATTTTTCTTGTTTTAGAGATAATTTTTATAATTATAATTAGTTGATGGTGATTAATATATTTCTATTATAGGTACAATTAAAACCATTATCTAACTTAATTTTTAGGGTCAATCATAATATATTAAGGGTGAATAGTGTATCTCACTCTAAAATCTATACCAAATTTGATCCATTATCTTATTTTTAGGGCCAATTTGAGGTAACCAAGCTTAATCACATTTCCAAACATATGATTAATGTGTTTTTCTTGAGTTTGAATACTATTAAGGTCATTAGATACTTTTTGACCCAATTTGAGGGCAATTAGGCCTAATTATATATTATAATTACTTATCAGATTTTAAATTTAGTTTTTCTTTAAAGTTAATTTCTTGTGCCGCTGTACCTATTGAATAGTAAGATTTAAGTAAAATATAGCTAGATAAATGATTTTGTCAATATCACATGTTAATGTTGAATATTCAGATAACAAATTCAATTGAAGTTGAATATAATAACAACATATCCTATTCGAGCTGTTATGTTGTTATATTCAATTATTGATTTTTATATATTTTAGAGTTAAAATTAATTTTAGTCGTTATAGTTTTTATCATTGACCTCTTAAGGTTTATTGGTGTCTAAAATAACTCTTATATTTTAAAAAATATAGCATATAAGTCCCTCATATCAAGTTTGAGTTAATAGATGTTAAGATCTGCTTACGTCTATTTGGGGTTAAAGTCTATTTTTTTAGCTCTTGTGGTTTTAGACATGGACCGTTTAAACACTTATGGTTTACTCGTATCTAAAATAATATCTACATTTTAAAAAATATAACATATAAGCTCTTTCCGTCAAGTTTAAGTTAACAGACATTAGAGTCTACTTACATGACATGCTGACTCAATAAACCATTAATATAATAACATATGTAATTTAGAGTTAAAGTCCATTTTAACTCATATGGTTTTGGTCATGGACCTCTTAAGCCCTTATAATTTACTTGTGTCTAAAATAACTCTTATATTTTTAAAAATATAGCATATAAGCCTCACCCATCAAGTCTGAGTTAACAAGCATCAGAGTCTGCTTACATAATATGTTGATTCATAATAAATTATTAATATAATAATATGTGTAATTTAAATTAAAAAAAACTAAGACCTCTATAATTGACGGGAGGAGATATCGTCGTGGAAGCGACCACCAACAGTAGCACCGAGCCATTGCTGCCTGGTAGGGCGTCGTATGCATGCAGCCTCTCCCACACTAATGATAAGCTTAAGAGCTTCCGGTCTTACCTCAGGTGGATGTGTGTCGACTAGTCCGACGCTAGGCACGTAGTGGTCTCTTGGTCCCTCTTCCTCCTCTTAGGTATTTTCATCCTCACTGTCTCCCACTTCGTCCTCTAACGTTTGTTAACTCAGGCTTGGTGGGAGGGGTTTATATACTATATTTTTGAAAATATAGGGATTATTTTTGTTAGTCATAGGTAACCTATAAATTAATCACGTGAGTGGTGTAGGGAAATCTTGGGGGAGGACATCACATACGCAATGGAAGAACATAAAAATAAAATCCCTAACTTCTCAAAGATGTATTCATTGTCGTGCGAAAATTGGTGCGTAAAATCCACGAAACTTAAAATTATATATATAAAAGATTTGTTGAATCTCGATTTTGACGATGAAATCAATTAGTAAATTGTTTGATCTAATCTATGTGTTAAGATAAGCATGCGGGATTAACTACGATAGCAGTAATGCATAAAGCATATGATGAGCCGGAGTCAAAGATTTAGACAATGTACCGGAAGTGTGTCGGGAGCTCGCCGAGAGTTCATTGGAAGATTGACAAGAGTTCGTCGAAAGATCGCCGAGAGTTCGTCGGGAGTTCGCTGAGAGTTCGCCGGAAGCTAGCCGGAAGACTCGTCGAGAAAAAATTCGACATACCGAACAAAGATTGCTTGCCTTAATCGGAGTTAGAACATTAGTTGAGTTAGGATTGGGAGGTCATCCCACCAACTCAGGTAAGGGCCAACCGGGCCCTTAATAGGGCTGAATTGGGCTAGTTAAACAGCCCATTCCACACCTAAAGTCACGGCTAACGGTGGTACCGCCCAGACTGAGTGGTGGTACCATAGACAGTTAATGTTGTCAGGCGGTGAAACCACCCTGTCAAGTAGTGGTACCACCAGAGCTCGGTCTCCGAGCTCTGTCAAGTAGTCGTACAACCTAGACTAAGCGATGGTACCTCCTAATGTCAGTCTGCGGGTAATAGCATTGCCCAATAATGGCGGTGGTACCGCTAGTACCCCGAAATCCGGGGATATGTCACTTTTTGGCTATAATTCAAAAGCCATTGGGGCCTATAAATACCTCACCCTTTTCTTCATGAAAGGGCATAAAAGTGTTAACATAATCTTGAATTCTTGGAGTGTTAAAAGTATTGTAAAAGTGCAAGAGTCCTCCTCCTCCCTTTCTAAGTATTGAGATCATTCAAGAGAGATGTGAGGCTTGTAAGAGTTATCTCCTAAACTTGTGAAAAGGAGAAAGTGTTGTAAAGAGGTGGTTGGTCTTCACCTATTGAAGGAAGACCATTAGTGGATGCCGGTGACCTTGACGGAGGAGAAATCAGAAGTGGATGTAGGTCATACCGACCGAACCACTATAAATTCTGATTTGCATTTCTATTATTACTATTTACTTACTTTGCAATAGCTTCACTGCCTTCTTACTTGGCTTTCACTACCCTTATGATCAAACACGCTTTCAAGTTATCTTTTGGGATCATTTTTAACGTATAAAGAATTTTAAATCAATATTTTAATCTACTGTACTAATTCACTCTCCCTCTTAGTGCCGACTCAATCCTAACAATTGGTATCAGAGCACGGTTACTCTCGATTTAGTTTAAAACCCAAGAGAGATAGCTTTTGCCGGTAATCAAGAGGGTCATTCAATTATACGTCCTCCCATGTTCAATGGGACGGATTACATATATTGAAAGACTAGAATGATGATCTTTCTAATTTTAATGAATTTTGAGTTATGGAACCTTATGGAAAATGGCTTTCAAAAGTCTTCTCTTCTAATGAATGATTGGAATGAGTTGGAGAAGAAGACTTTCGTCTTAAATGCCAAAGCTATGAATGCTTTGTTTTGTGCATTAGATAAAAACAAGTTCAATCGAGTATCTATTTTTGAAATGACTTTTGATATTTGGCACACACTCGAAGTCACTCATGAAGGCACTTATAGAGTAAAGGAGTCAAAGATAAATCTTTTAGTTCACACTTATGAATTATTTCGGATGAAGCCAAGCGAAACTATTGTTGACATGTCCACCCATTTACGGATGTCGTCAATAGTTTAAAAGCTCTTGTCAAATGTTTTTTGGATTTTGAACTTGTTAATAAAATCTTGAGATCCCTTCCAAAGAGTTGGGACCCTAAAGTAACGGTCATTCAAGAGGCCAAGGATTTAAATAACTTTCCTCTCGAAGAACTTATCGGGTCACTAATGACCTATGAGATGACTTGCAACGCTCATGAAGAGCTTGAGAACAACCTTCCAAAGAACAGGAAGGATATGACACTAAGAACTCATGAAGACCACTTGAAAGAAAATTCAAGTGATGAGGACTATGATGATGACTTGGCACTCTTGACAAAAAAGTTCAAAAAATTCATAAAAAGGAATGAATTTAAAAATGACACTAAAAATCAAATCGAACCTAAGAAAGAACAAGTTATATACTACGAATGCAAGAAGCCGGGACATTTCAAAAGTGAATGTCCCCAAGAAAAGAAAAGGCAACCAAAGAAGAAGGCTCTTAAAGCAACTTGGGACAATTCAAGTGCATCCGAAGAAGAGGAGCCAATCAACACTGAGCAAGTTGCTCACTATGCACTAATGGCTATTGGAGATGAGGTAAGGCAGCTCATTAGATGTAAATTTATCTTTTGATGAACTACTAAGTGCTTTTCATGATTTATTTGATGAATGTAAATTAATTAGTAAAAAATATAAATTATTGAAAAAGGAGTATGCTTCTCTTGTTAGTGATTTTGATAGACTAAAAATTGAGCATGATGATAGTTTAGCTCCTTGCAAAATGTGATGAATTAGAAACACTTAAAAAGGAAAATTTGCAACTACATGAAACCTTAGAAAAATTTGAAATAGGTAACAAATCCTTAAACATGATTCTTGCAAGTAAGAAACATGTTTATAGAAGAGATGGAATCGGCTTTGTGAGTAACACTCATAAAAATCTAACCATCTTTGTCAAGGGCCCAACTTTACATGTTTCACCCTGAAACAAATGCAACTTTTGTTGCAAATTTGGGCATGTTGCTTATCAATATCCATTTAAGAGATGTAGTCCACACAAATTGATTTAGGTTCCCAAAGGAACAGTAAAGAACTCTATGCAAAATGATAAGTTAAGTCGATCGATTTTTGAGGCACCCAAGGTCAAATGGGTACCTAAAAATTATTTTTTTTTGTAGAAATGTTCACCATCACAAGCTAGGAGCAAGAGATAGTACTTTGATAGTGGATGCTCAAGGCACATGACCGGAGATCCATCTCGATTCTCTTAGCTCACTAGCCTAGATGAAGGGTATGTCACCTTCGGAGACAACAACAAGGGTAAAATCATTGGCAAAGGAACCATAGGTAACAAATCTAACTTGTTGATTAAAGATGTATCGTTGGTTGATGGCTTAAAGTACAATCTCTTGAGCATTAGTCAATTATGTGATAAAGGATATATCATTAAATTTGAATCCAATGCTTTCATTATTAAACAACCACATAAAAACACATCTATGATTACCCTAAAATAAAATAATGTGTACACTATTGACATTACTAATCTTTGTAATGAAATGTATTTTTCGATTTTGAATGACGATGCTTGGCTTTAGTATATGAGATTAGGTCATGCTAGCATAAAACTAATCTCTCAAATCTCATCTAAAGAACTTGTAAGAGGTATTCCTCACATTAAATTTGTTAAAGACAATGTGTGTGATGCATGTCAACTCGAAAAATAAATAAAATGTAATTTCAAACCAAAAAATCAAATAAGCACCTATAGACCATTACAATTGATCCACATGAATTTGCTTGGACCAATTGATACATCAAGCCTAGGAGGAAGCAAATACGCCTTTGTAATTGTAGACGATTATAGTAGATACACTTGGACATACTTCTTGGAACACAAAAATGATTGCTTAGGTATTTTTTAAAGTTTTATAAACTTGTTCAAAATGGAAAAGGCTTTATGATTTCATCAATTTAGAGTGATCATGGCGGCGAATTTCAAAATCATGATTTTCAAAATTTTTGTGAATCTAATGGATACAACCATAATTTCTCTACTCCGAGAAATCCTCAACAAAATGAAGTAGTAGAAAGAAAAAATAGAAACTTACTATTGAAAAATCTTGGGGGTGACATCACATGCACAACGGAAGAACAAAAAATAAAATCCCCTATTCCTAAATGCTATGTCATGAATAGGGTTCTAGTAAGACCATTACTTTTCAAAACTCCTTCTGAATTGTAGAACAACAAAAAACCCAACGTTTCAT
>LVTN01002510.1:7705-26650 GCA_001649415.1 Musa itinerans
AAAATCGATAATCCATAAATCTCAAAAATCTTCATGCATAATTTCAAAAAATAAATTTATTAGGCATGATATCATCAAACATGATTTCATAAGGAATTTTTAATCAAAATTATTTTGTTTATCATAAACATGTAAGTTTCATGATTATTTTCAAAATTACTAGAATGATAAGCATGATTCCTAATTTTTGCATTTTCATTATTAAATTATTAAATATGTAATTTTCAAGAAAATTAATTTGCCACCTCGCCTTTATTGATTTTCTCCTCATCTTTGGAGGAGCTCGATTCATCCCATTTTGTGTTCTTCTTACGATCAAAGTAAGTAGTTTTGCCACCTCGCCTTTATTGATTTTCTCCTCGTCTTTGGAGGAGCTCGATTCATCCCATTTTGTGTTCTTCTTACGATCAAAGTAAGTAATTGCATTCTTTTTGTTCTTGTTCTTTAATTATTATTTCATGAACTCTTTAAATTTCTTAGTGAGTAGTTCATGTTCACCATCACTTGAGCTTATGCTCGAGTGGTCTTTAAATGTTCTAAGATCGAAATCCTTCCTGTTCTTTGGAAGGTGGTTCTCAAGTTCTTTACGTGCATTGCACATCATTTCATAGGTCATCAAGGACCCTATTAGTTCTTCGATTAGAAATTGGTTCATGTTTTTCGATTCTTGAATAGCCGTTATTTTTGAATCCCAACTCTTATTAAGAGAACGCAAAATCTTATTTACAAGTTCAAAATCCAAAAAACATTTGCCAAGAGCTTTTAAACCATTGACGACATTCGTAAAATGGGTGTACATGTCAACAATGGTTTCGCTCGGCTTTATTCGAAAAAGCTCGAAATCATACGTTAAAAAATTAATTTTTGAATCTTTAACTTTGCTAGTTAGTGTCAGGCTGACACTAGGCGGTGGTACCGCCCATGCTCGGGGAACCCGGGATGAGATATTTTTAAGCTCCAAGTCTTCGGCGCTTCGTCCAATTCTTCGGCGCATCGTCCTCTCTTGCGGCCTATTACCGAATCGGCCAGTTGACTCAACAACTCTGATATCCTTGGTGCAATATCCGCTCTTCTTGGCCCGATGCCTGAATCCATGTCCTGAAGCCTTCTATCGATACGTCGACCGTTCCTCCGGCCCGATGTCCAATCTTCTGACATGTTTTCCTCCGGCACAACATGATTTTTCCTGCTTTAATTGTCTCATCCTGATCGAAGCATCCTACGTCACTCAAAATGTAGATTAAAACACAAACACTTATCAATTGGTTTCATCATCAAAATCCGAGATTCAACACATATGACTAGTAATCTCTCACTTGACCTAAAGCCAATCACCTATGTATTTGATCCCCATCAGACCCCTATCACGCTCAAAGACAATATGAGACAATGGCCTTATTAGTGGATCTACAATGTTATCTTCTGATGGAACTCTTTCTACTACTACATCTCCTCGGGTTATGATCTCTCTAATAAGCTGGAACCTCCTCAGAACACATCTGATAAGACCCGGGTTCCCTTATTTGAGCAATCGCCCCGTAATTGTCGTAATATAAAGGAATCAACTCCTCGTTGCCAAGCATGACTCCCAAATTTGTAATGAACTTCTTCATCTAAACTTCCTCTTTTGCTGTCTCTGCTATAACAAATTACTTCGCCTATGTGGTCGAGTTAGTAGTACTATCTTGCTTAGAACTCTTCCAGCATACTGCTTATCCATTCTGGGTATACACATACCCCGAATCTGACTTGCTATCATCGACATCGGACTGAAAACTCAAGTCCATTTAGCCTTTAACCTTGAGGCTACTTCCTCTATATACTAGTAAAATATCCTTAGTCCTTCTTAAGTACTTAAGGATACACTTTACTACTTTCTAATGCTCCAAGCCTGGATCCGCTTGATACCCACTTGTGACACTCAAAGCATGCGATATATCAGGCCTGCTACATAGCATGGCATACATGATAGACCCTATTGCTGAGGCATAGGGTATCCTATCTATGTTCGTCATTTCTTCAGGAGTCTTTGGGGACATACTCCTAGAAAGCGATATCCCATGTCTCATCGGTATGAGACCTCTCTTAGAATTTTTCATACCAAAACTTTTGACAATGGTGTCTATGTATCTTAATTGGGACAAGCCAAGCATCCTCTACGATCTATCTCTATAAATCTGAATCCCTAAGATATAGGATGCTTCGCCTAAGTCCTTTATGGAGAAGTCTCTAGATAACCATGCCTTTACTATAGATAGCATTCCTACATCATTTCCAATGATCAGGATGTCATCCACATATAACACCAAGAAGGTGATAGCGCTCACACTTACCTTCTTGTACACACAAGGCTCATTTTCGTTCTTAACGAAGTCATAAGATCTGATTGCCTCATCAAATCTTATGTTTCAACTTCGAAAAAATTGCTTTAGTCTATAAATGGATCTAAGCATCATGCACACCTTATCTGGGCAGTCCTTAGACATGAATCCCTTGGGCTATATCATATATACCTCATCCTAGAGGTTGCCATTGAGGAATGCAGTTTTTACGTCCATCTGCTAGATCTCATAATTATAGTGTGCTACAATAGCCAATAGAATTCGGATGGATTTTAGCATGGTTACGGGTGAGAAGGTTTCGTCATAGTCAACATCTTACCTTTGACAATACTCCTTAGCCACTAGCCTTGCTTTATAGGTTCTACCTTTTCATATACTCCGATCTTTTTTTCTTAAAGATTCACTTGCAACCGATGGATACAATACCCTCGGGCGCATTAACTAGGTTCCAAACCTTGTTGAAGTACATAGAATCTATCTCCAAATTCATGGCTTCTTGCTACGTTCCGGAGTTTATACTCATAATAGCCTCCTTGTATGTTTGAGGATCAATATCCTCAACATCCTCTCCTCCAATATTGTAACATCCCTCATTTTTAAAAATTTTGTAAGGGCCTATTTATAATGTAAGGACCTAAATATAAATATTAGAAATATGATATGATTTATGAAAGATTCATTTTAGGTTTAAAAAAAATGGTGGATATGTATCACTGGCTAACCTAAGGTTGGTGCCACTTATGTTTGTTCTAAGGATAACACATAGGCTTCTTTCATGCATACTTGTCACCTTGCAATCCTTATATTAGCCAAATCTAATGCATTAGAGGAGAAATTAAATGAGGAAAACTTAAGAGCTGTAGCCAACATGGGTTTGAGAGGAGAAGGGAAGAGGAATAAAAGTAGAAGAAGGAGGAAAAGCTTTGCTTTGGCTTGAGATTTTGCATCAATTCCATATATTTTTAACCCCTTCCTATAGAAATCTTGATATTTGAGTTTATCTTAACTCTAAAAATTTTGGAAGATTTTGGCTATAGAAATTTTTCTATCGTTTGGGAATAAAACTGTAAATCTGGAATTTTTCAAGATTTGACCTTTATATATTATTCTTGCCATAACATTCTACACAGATTCTTGATTTTAGAAACCCAAATATATCCAAAAATAGACTCATAGCTCTTTCTTTTGAAACTAAGATAGATATATTTTGGAGTCTGTTTGTCTACCGAAACTATTATTTCAATTGACCCTATGAAATTTATAAAATAGAGACAGTCAGTTTTGACCTTTTAGTACTCTCTTATTTATAACTCTCTGTTGAAAACTTTGATTTATATAAAATATAATTTATTAGAAACTAAACTAAAAAATCTTTCTGTGTATATCTGATTTAAATGATTTGGAGCATAAATGACTATTGAAGCATATGTTCTAATTAACTTTGTGAATTCTATAAAATAGAGATAATGTTCTTTGACCTTTGCTTACTAAATTATTTATAAGTCCTTGTTGAAAACTCCTATTCATACAAAATTTGAGTTATCTAAAACTATATTGATACATATTTCATATGACCCTAATTTTGTTCAATTTGGAGCATAATTGGTTAACTAAATAATTTATGAAATATGCCTCTCAAATTCTATCAAAATCGAGCATTGATCGATTTCACGTATTCTTGTTTCATCTCTTTGGAAATTGATTTCAGCTAAAATCCTTACTTTAGTTGAGCTTTACATTTTTGCTTTGAATTCCTATATACTCTTGTCCTATAAGTATTTGTATAGCTGAATCAATTATGTAAAATTCATATTTGTATTGCAATGTTTCGTATAGGCACATACATTCCGTTGTTCCACATGTGTTTCTGATATTTCCCAATTTATTGTTCACAATACCCTTTTGTACTCTGGTGTTTGTGGGATAATATGAAACTTTATCAAAAATGGTAAAGGGATTATTTGGACCTTTGCCAGAAATGGTAAAGGGTATGTGCTTAGAGCCCGCGATGCTCTAGATTATGTTTGGTGGTCATTCAGAAATGGATGGACCATATTATGTTATGATCCCACTTCACCTTCTATTCTATTTGATATGATATCCAGAGCTTTGGTTATGTGCTTCAATATGTGCTTTGGATAAAAATGAAATGTGTGCAACGTCAAATGCGATGTTTGAGCTTCTATTTCATATTTGTTCTTTGATATGTTCTGAAATGCTTTATATGCCATTGATATGGAAACATTTTATACACATTGATATGCTCCAAAATACGTCTTATATCATTGATATACTTCAAAATATTTTATTTGTTATTGATATGCTCCGAAACATTTCATACACCATTTATTTGCTCTGAAATGCTTCTTATGCCATTGATATACTCCGAAATGCTTCATATGTCATTGATATGTTCTGAAGCATTTCATCCACCATTAATATGTTCTAAAATATTTTATTTGTTATTGATATGCTCCGAAACATTTCATACACCATTTATTTGCTCTGAAATGCTTCTTATGCCATTGATATACTCCGAAATGCTTCATATGTCATTGATATGTTCTGAAGCATTTCATCCACCATTAATATGTTCTAAAATATTTTATTTGTTATTGATATATTCTGAAACATTTTATACGTCCTTGATATGCTCCAAAATACTTCCTATGCCATTGATATACTCCAAAATGCTTTATATGCCAGTGATATGTTCCGAAGCATTTTATCCGCCATTGATATGTTCCGAAATGTTTCATCCGCCATTGATATACTCCAAAATGTTTCATATGCTATTGATTAATTCTGAAACATTTCATATGCCATTAATATGCTCCGAAATATTTCATCCACCATTGAAATGATCCGAAATGTTTCTTATGCCATTAATATGATCGGAAACCTTTCATACGCCATTGAAATGCCCCCCAAAATACTCTTTATGTCAATGATTTGCTCCAATTAGTCTTTACTCTCTTATTATGAACAAAACATGCTTCGAATGAAATGACATTGTAATTCTGCATTCGTTGAGTGGTTATCTATGAACTCTTGTATCCCTGCCTTGTATTTGGTGCCTTATTTGTTTTGAAACTGTTCTCTTTCACTATGGATATGTTAATTGCTTGTTGATCTCTATATGCTCACCCCGTTGCTATATAAATTTTTTAGTACAGCTTGTCTCTCACTAAAATATTTAAATTAGGCTGAGATTATGGAAAGCTAGAAGACTTTCGGCAAACCTTTAGTGGATGATATGTTTTTGTTGTATAAGTATACTTGGTGTCTAATAGAATGTTTGATGGTAAATTTAAACTTATGAGTTTTGTAAAAGTTTAAAGAACCTCAATTATTTAGGATTTTGGAGTGTTAAGTTTAATTTGTGTAATGATATGAACATCTGATAGAATACCACACTTGTAAATTTATAAGGTGGTTATTGTCTTGGGGAGTTGGTTTTAGATTTTACGATTCATCGAGTAATGTGGTATATGATTTTAAATTGTATAGGTCTTATGAATTATGGAATTATGGATATGAATGACTTGAATATTTTTTCAGTGTTCTCAAATGTGTGTTTGGATCCTGAAATAGAATATTATTGAATTCTAATATTATCGATTGGGGAGGGGGGGTGACAAAGATAGTATCAAAGCATGATTTGAGTATCACTGAGATATTTGATATATTTGATGTGTAAAATATATTGAGGTCTAGTAAACTATAGTGATCGGTGAAAAATTACTTTGATGTCTTTTAGGAATCTATGATATCGAGGACATTTGGTCCTCTTGCTTAATCTTCTTTTGAGTAATTGATTGAGATGAAAGTGTTGATCGGGGACATCAAATTCGAATCGACTAAGAATAGGATAATTTAAGGAGCTTATTCTTCATAGTTTTAGTGGTGAGCCTGATCTAATAGTAGCAGAATGATGGATGATGCGCATAGAGAAAATATTTGATGTCTTAAATTGCCTTGATGATTAGAAGGTTTCTCTTGCTGCCTTTATGTTGGAAAGAGAGGTTGAGCACCGGTGAAGAATGATAAAAAGGGTTTCTAAAGTTAAACACAAGCCAATCACATGGAAGGTATTTGTAGAAGAGTTCAATGATAAATATTTCCCAAATTGCATTAGAGAGCAAAAAGAATTGGAGTTCTTGAATCTTATCCAAGGAAACTTGACGGTAACAAAGTACCAATCTAAATTCACTAAGCTCTCTAGATTTGCTACTCATATAACCGATGATGAAACTAGAAAAGCAAAGAAATTTGAAAAAGGGCCTAAGTATAGTAATAAAAAGTCAGATATCGGCCTTAAAACTCCAAACTCATAGTGATATGAAAGAAAGGCTTTGATAATTGAATGAGACTTGGAGGAAATTCAGGAAATCAAGGGTAAGAAAGATAATGACAAGTTTATCAACAAAAAATAAGATAGGGAAAGAATCTGAAACAAGTTATAAGAGGGTCAAGATGTCTAGATTTGGAAAAGGAAAACTCACTTAATAGAGTGCGAAATTTATATGGGGTGATGATTGTGAGTGAAGTTTTCAAAAGTTCAAAAAAAAAGATTGACTAGTGCCCCTATTATCACTATTTCAAGTGGTTACGAAGGACTTGTTGTTTATACTGATGCCTCAAGAAAGAGCTTTGGATGTGTTTTGATGCAAGAAGGGAAAGTGGTTGCATATGCTTCTAGACAACTAAAAAGTTATGAACTGAATTATCCAACTCATGATTTGGAATTTGCAACAATTAGTTTTGCTCTAAAGAATTGGAGGCAATACTTGTATGGGCGGACATTTGAAGTCTTTACTGATCACTAGAGTTTCAAGTATATTTTTACTCAGAAAGAGTTAAACATGAGACAACAGAGATAGATAGAACTTCTAGAGGATTATGATTGTACCATCTGTTATCACTCGGGTAAAGCTAATGTTGTAGCTGATGCACTTAGTAGAAAATCTATAAGTTTTATTGCTAGACAAGTTGTGAAACAATAGAAGTTATTAGAAGAAAATTTTGATTTGAATGTTATGAAGAAAGGACAAGACTCAATGATATTGATATCCTCAATCCAAGTGCAATCTTGATCTCAACTTTTCATCGAAGGAGGTATGACAAATTTAGAGGACTAAATTTTTCTTTCAAGGAGGGGAGAGTGTAACATCCCTCATTTTTAAAAATTTTATAAGGGCGTTTTTGAAATGTAGGGACCTAAAGGTAAATATTAGAAATGTGATATGATTTGTGAAAGATTCATATTATGTTTTTTTTTAAAAATGGTGGATATATGTCACTAGCTAACCTAAGGTTGGTGTCACCTATGTTTGTTCTAAGGATGATACATAGGCTTCTTTCATACATGCTTGCCACCTTGCAATCCTTATATTAGCTAAATCTAATGCATTAGAAGAGAAATTAAAGGAGAAAAACATAAGAGCTACAGCCAACGTAGGTTTGAGAGGAGAAGGGAAGAGGAATTGAAGTAGAAGAAGAAGGAAAAGCTTTGCTTTGGCTTGAGATTTTGCATCAATTCCACACATTTGGGGCTCAAATTTTTTCTAAGGCAAGTGTTCTAACCCATTCCTATAGAAATCTTGATATCTGATTTCACCTTAATTCTGAAAACTTTGAAATATTTTGGCTTCATACTTGATATTTCTATCGTTTGGGAATAAAACTATGAATCTGAAATTTTTCTAGATTTGACCATTCTATATTATTCTAGCTATAACTTTCTGCATAGATTCTTGATTTTGGAAAAACCAAATGCATCCGAAAATAAACACATAGCTCTTCTTTTGATACTATGATTAATAAATTTAGAGTCCATTTAACTACAAAAATTATTATTTCAATTGACCCTATGAAATCTGTAAAATAGAGACTGTAGGTTTTGACCTTTCAGTACTCTCTTGCTTGTAACTCTCTATTGAAAATTTGATTTACATAAAACATAATTTTTTAGAAACTAGACTCATACAACTTTCTGTACATATCTAATTTGAATGATTTAGAGCATAAATGCTTTTTGAAGCATCTGTTCTAATTAACTTTATGAATTCTGCAAAATAGAGATAAATGCTCTATGACCTTTGGTTACTAAATTATTTATAACTCCTTGTTGGGAACTTATATTCATACAAAATTTGAGTTATCTAAAACTAGATTGATAAATATTTTGAATGACCCTAATTTGGTGTAATTTGGAGTAAAATTGGATATCTAAATAATTAATGAAATGTGCCTCTCAAATTCTATCAGAATCGAGCTTTGTCGATATCATCTATTCTTATTTCATCTCTTTGGAAATTGATTTCAGCTAAAATCCTTACTTCAGTTAAGCGTTACATTTTTGCTTCAAATTTCTATATACTTTTGTCCTATAAGTATTTGCATACCTGAATCTGTTATATAAAATTCATGTTTGTATTGCAATGTTTCGTATAGGCACATGCATTCTATTGTTCCAAATGTGTTTATGATATGTCCCAATTTATTGTTCATAATACCCTTTTGTATTCTAGTGTTTGTAGGATAATATAAAACTTTACCAGAAATGGTAAAGGGATTATTTGGACCTTTACTAGAAATGGTAAAGGGTAAGTGCTTAGAGCCCGTGATGCTCTAGATTATGTTTAGTGGTCATTCAAAAATGGATGGACCATATTATGTTATGATCTCACTTCACCTTCTATTTGCTTGATATGATATCTAGAGCTTTAGTTATATGCTTCTATGTGTGCTTTGGATAATAATGAAATGAATGTAACGTCAAATATGGCGTTTGAGCTTCTATTTCGTATTTATTCTTCGATATGTTTCGAAATATTTCATTTGTTATTGATAAGCTCCGAAACATTTCATATGTCATTTATATGCTCCGAAATGCTTCCTTTGTCTTTGATATACTCTGAAATATTTCATTTGTTATTGATATGTTCCGAAACATTTCATACGCTATTGATATGCTCCGAAATGCTTCTTATGCCATTGATATACTCCGAAATGCTTCATATGCCATTGATATATTTTGAAGCATTTCATCCACCATTGATATGTGTTAGGAACGAGTCAGTACTAAGTGGGGGGGTGAATTAGTGTAGCGATAAAAATTACATTGGTTCAAAAAATCTTCGTACGATTATAACCGATCGAAAATATGTTTAACTTAAAAATACTTACGTAAGCATGTAGTGAGGAAGTAGAGCAGTGAGACTAAAGAAGAATAGTTTACAGTAAATGTAAATTTCAAGAAGTAAATGCAAACCGAGTTATAGTGGTTTGGTCATCGTGACCTACATCCACTCTACCGATTCCTCTTTCGTCGAGGCCACCGGCATCCACTAACGATCTTCCTTTAATAGGCGAAGATCAACCTCCTTCTTACAACTCTATTCTCCATTTGATATGTTTAGGAGAGAATCTTTACAACCCCCTTCACTCCTCTCTCAAACTATATTAACACTTAAGTTTTGAGAGAAATTCACACATATTTATAACAGCACTTTCTTTTCCTTTTTCCTCTTAGTTGTGTGTATGTTAACCAGGGATGAGAGGGGTATTTATAGGCCTCAAGTTGATTCAAACTTAGAGCCTAAAAATATCTCATCCCGAGGCTCCCAAGTACGGGTAGTACCACCGCCAATGCCAATCGGACACTAACATTGACACTGGGCGATACCACTGCCTGACACCTGACACTTGTCACGTCCCCCAAAATTTTAATCAATAATAATTCATTCTAGGATCCAAACAAACATATTTGAGAACACTAAGAAAATATTTAAGTCATTCACATTTGTAATTCCACAATCCATAAGACATGTGCAGTTTAAATTCATATACCACATTACTCGATGAATCGTAAAATCTAAAGCCAACTCAACTAAACCATAACCACATCATAAATCTATAGTTGTGTGAATCTATACAATCATAAAACCAATATGTACCACATGTTTATATCATTACACAATTTTAACTTAACATTCCCAAAATCCTAACATGAGAGGTACTTTTCAAACATTTACAAAACTCATAAGTTTATATTTACCATAAACATTCCATTAGATACTAAGTATACTTATACGATAAAAACATATTATCCAATAAAGGTTTGCACAAAGTCTTCTAGCTTTCCACTACCGTCGCTCAGTTTAAACATTCTAGCAAGTAACAAGCTATCTTGAAAAATTTATATAGCAACGGGGTGAGCATATAGAGCTCAGCAAGCGACTTACAGATCAATGGTAGATGAATCATTTCGGAGCATATCAATGACGAATGAAACATTTCAGAACATATCAATGGCAGATGAAATATTATGAAACATATAAATGACGGATGAAATGCTTCGGAACATATCAATGGCATATAAAGCATTTCGGAGTATATCAAAGAATGAATATGAAACAAAAGCTCAAACATCACATATGATGTTACATACATTTCATTATTATTCAAAGCATAGATACAAGCATATAACCAAAGCTTTGGATATCATATCAAGTAAATAGAAGGTGAAGTGGGATCCCAAATAAAATATGGTCCATCCATTTCTGAATGACCACCAAACATAATCTAGAGCATCGCAGGCTCTAAGCACTTACCCTTTACCATTTCTGGCAAAGGTCCAAATAATCCCTTTACCATTTTGGGCAAAGGTCCATATAATCCCTTGACTATTTCTAGCAAAGGTCCAAATAATCCCACAAATACCAGAGTACAAAAGGGTATTATGAACAATAAAGTTGGGACATATTGGAAACACATGCGGAACAATGGAATGCATGTGCCTATACGAAACATTGCGATACAAATATGAAGTTTACATAACATATCAAGATATGCAAATACTCGTAGGACAAGAGTATAGATAAATTTGAAGAAATAATGTAAAGCTCAACTGAAGTAAGGATTTTAGTTGAAATCAATTTCCAAAGATACAAAACAAGAATAGGCAAAATCGATCAAAGCTCGATTCTGACAGAATTTGAGAGGCACATTGCATGAATTATTTGGATAATTAATTATGGTCCAATTTGCACAAAATAGGAGTCATTTGAAATATATATCAATCTAGTTTTTGATAACTCAAAGTTTGTATGAATCAGAGTTTCCAAAAAGGAGTTATAAATAATTTAGTAACCAAAGGTTAGAGAACATTATCTCTATTTTGCAGAATTCATAGAGTTAATTTGAATAGATGATTCAATAGGTAATTGTTCTCCAAATCATTCAAATCAAACATGATCAGAAAGGTTTATGAGTCTAGATTCCAATACATTATGTTTCACATAAATCAGAGTTTACAACAGAGAGTTATAAGCAAGAGTATACTAAAAGGTCAAAACTGATAGTATCTAGTTTATAGATTTCACAAGGTCAACTGAAATAATAGTTTCGGTTAGTAAATAGACTCCAAATTTATCAATCTTAGTATCAAAAGAAAGATCTATGAGTCTATTTTTTGAATAATTTCTTTTCTCATAAATCCAAGATCCATCGATAAAGTTATTTCGAGAACAATATAAAAAGGTCAAATCTCAAAAATTTCTAGATTCATAGTTTTATTCCCAAACGATAGAATAATCAAGTATGAAGCCAAAATCTTCCAAAGTTTTTAGAATTAAGATGAAATCAAATATCAAGATGATCATAGAAAGGGGTTAGAACACTTGTCTTAAATAAATTTGACTCCCAAAAGTGTGGAATTGATGCAAAACCTCAAGCCAAAGCAAAGCTTTTTCTTCTTCTTCTTCTTCAATTCCCTTCTCATCTCCAACCCATGTTGGCTGCAGCTTTTTAAGTTTTCATCCTTTTATTTCTCCTCTAATGCATTAGATTTAGCTAATATAAGGCTTGCAAGGTGGCAAGTATGCATGAAAGAAGCTTATGTGTCATCCTTAGAACAAACATAGGTGGCACCAACCTTAGGTTAGCTAGTGACACATGTCCATCATTTTTTATTTTTCTTTAACTTAAATCTGAATCTTTCATAAATAATATCAAATTTCTAATATTTACTCTTAGGTCCTTATGTTATAAATAAACATTTACAAAATTTTAAAAAATGAGAGATGTTACACTCTCCCCTCCTTGAAAGAAAAAATTAGTCCTCTAAATTTGTCATATTTCCTTCGATGAAAAGATAAGATCAAAATTTCACCTAGATAGAGGCCATCAACATCATTGGGTCTTATGTGGTGACTTTCCTTTTTAAATCCAGATTTCTTGACCCTCTTATTATCACTTTCTGATTCATTTCCAATCTTTTTTTTTATTATTTTCCACTAGTGCTCAGCCTCTACTTCTAACACAAAGGTGGCAAAAGAAATCTTTTGATCATCAGAACAATTTCATACATCAAATATCTTCTTTATTCACATCACCCATTATTCTGCCACTATTCTACCACTAATGAATTAGGTTCACCATGCTTCCGCTGCGCCACTCTAATTTAATATCCCCGATCAATCCTTTCATCCTCCTTAATTAATCAGAAGCAAAGTAGGAGGACCAAATATTCTTGTCATCATAGATTCCTAAAAGACATTAAAGTAATTTTCACCAATCACTAAAGTTTACTAGACCTCAATATATTTTGTACATCAAATATATCAAAAATCTCAGTAATCCTCAAATCATGCTCTAATACCATCTCTGTCATGCCCCCCGAATTTTAATCAATAAT
Source organism: Musa itinerans (assembly GCA_001649415.1). NCBI lineage: Eukaryota > Viridiplantae > Streptophyta > Magnoliopsida > Zingiberales > Musaceae > Musa > Musa itinerans. The sequence continues at coordinate 20,750 of LVTN01002510.1, forward strand.
AATTCATTCTAGGATCAAAACACACATTTGAGGACAAAACCTTCAAGTCAGAATTCACCTCTACAATCCACAATTCATAAAACCTGTGCAGTTTAAAATCATATACCACATTACTCGATAAATCGTAAAATCTAAAACCAACTCATCCAAACAATAACTACCTCATAAATCCATAAGTGTGGTATTCTATACAATCATAAAAACCAATGTTTACCACATGTTTATATCATTACACAAACTTGCTTAACACTCCATAATCCTAAACATGAGAGGTTTTTTAAACTTTTACAAAACTCATAAGTTCATATTCACCATAAACATTCCATTAGATACCAAGTATACTTATACAACAAAAATATATCATCTAATAAAGGTTTGCCCAAAGTCTTCTAACTTTCCACCACCTTAGCCCAATTTAAACATTTTAGCAAGCGATAAACTATCCTGAAAAAATTATTGGTAATGGAATGAGCACATAGAGCTCAGCAAGCGACTAACAATCAATTGCAGATAAATCATTTTGGAGCATATCAATGACGGATGAAACATTTTAGAACATATAATCCCTTTACTATGGCAAAGGTTCATATAATCCCTTTATATGGCAAAGGTCCATATAATCCCTTTACTATTTTTAGCAAAGGTCCAAATAATCCCACAAATACTAGAGTATAAAAGGCCATTGTGAACAATAAAGTTGGGACATATCGGAAACACACGTGGAACAATAGAATGCATGTGCCTATACGAAATATTATGATACAAACATGAAGTTTACATAACAGATTAAGGTATGCAAATACTTGTATGACAAGAGTATACATGAATTTGAAATAATAATGTAAAGCTCAACTGAATTAAGGATTTTAGCTAAAATCAATTTCCAACGATACGAAACAAAAATAGGCAAAATCGATCAAAGCTCAATTCTAATAGAATTTGAGAGGCACATTGCATGAATTATTTAGATAATCAATTATGCTCCAATTTGTGCAAAATAAGGGTCTTTCGAAAGATATATCAATCTAGTTTTTGATAACTCAAGTTTTATATGAATCAGATTTTCTAGCAAGGAGTTATAAATAATTTAGTAACTAAAGGTCAGAGAACATTATCTCTGTTTTGTAGAATTCATAGAGTTGATTTGAACAGATGATTCAATAGGTAATTATTCTCCAAATCATTCAAATCATATATGAAAGAAAGCTTTATGAGTCTAGTTTCCAATAAATAATGTTTCATATAAATCAGAGTTTAAACAGAGAGTACTGAAATGTCAAAACTGACAGTCTTTGTTTTACAGATTTCATAGGGTCTACTGAAATAAGAGTTTCGGTAGGTAAATAGACTCCAAATTTATCAATATTAGTATCAAAAGAAAGAGCTATGAGTCTATTTTCATATATATTTGGTTTTTCTAAATTCAAGAATCTTTGCAGAATGTTATGGCTAGAACAATATAGAAAAGTCAGATCTTAAAAATTTTCACATTCACAGTTTTATTCCCAAACGATAGAATAATCAAGTATGAAGCAAAAATCTTTCGAAGTTTTTAGAATTAAGATGAAATCAGAGATCAAGATTGCTATAGGAAGGGGTTAGAACACTTGCCTTAAACAAATTTGAGTCCTAAAGGTGTGGAATTGATGCAAAATCTCAAGCCAAAACAAAGCTTTTTCTTCTTCTTCTATTTCAATCCCTCTTTCATTCTCCTCTCAAACCTACATTGGCTATAGCTCTTAAGTTTTCATTATTTTATTTCTCTCTAATGCATCAGATTTAGCTAATATATGAATTTCAAGGTGACAAGCATGCATGAAAGGGGCTTAGGTGTCATCCATAGAATAAACTTAGGTGGCACCATTAGGTTAGCTAGTGACACATGTCCACTATTTTTTTTTCTTCAACTTAAATCTGAATCTTTCATAAATCATATCAAATTTTTAATATTTACTCTTAGGTCATTACATTACAAATAAGTCCTTATAAAATTTTCAAAAATGAGGGATGTTACACTCTCCCCTCATTAAAAGAAAAATTTAGTCCTCTAACTTTGTCATACCTCCTTCGACGAGAAGTTGAGATTATGATTACACCTGGATTAAAGCCATCAACATCATTGAGCCTTGCCCTTTCCTCATAACATTCAAATCAAAATTTTCTTCTAATAACTTTCATTGTTCTGCTACCATTGGATCAGGCTCACCACTAAAACTAGGAGAACTAAGCTCCTTAAATTATCTCATTCCTAGTACATTCTAATTTGATGTCCTCGATCAATACTTTCATCTCACTCAATTACTCAAAGAAGATAAAGTGAGAGGACTAGATGTTCTCGACATTATAGATTCCTAAAAGACATCAAAGGAATTTTTTCACCAATCACTATAGTTTACTAGACCTCAATATAATTTACTAATCCTCAATGTATTTTGCATATCAAACAAATCAAATATCTCAGTGATCCTCAAACCATGCTCTGATACCATCTCTGTCACGCCCCCGAAATTTTAATCAACAATAATTTATTCTAGGATCCAAACATACATTTGAGGACACTGAGAAAACATTCAAGCCATTCCCATCCGTAATTCCATAATCCATAAGACCTGTGCAGTTTAAATTCATATACAACATTACTCGATGAATCGTAAAATCTAAAGCCAACTCAACTAAACCATAACTACATCATAAATCTATAGTTGTGCGAATTTATACAATCACAAAACCAACATGTACCACATGTTTATATCATTACACAATTTTAACTTAACATTCCCAAACTCCTAACATGAGAGATACTTTTCAAACATTTACAAAACTCATAAGTTTATTTTTACCATAAATATTCCATTAGATACCAAGTATACTTATATGACAAAAATATATCGTCCAATAAAGGTTTACCTAAAGTCTTCTAACTTTCCACATCCATTACTCAATTTAAACATTCTAGTGAGCGATAAGTTATCCTAAAAAATTTATATAGCAACGGGGTGAGCACATAGAGCTCAGCAAGCGACTAACAAATCAATGATAGATGAATCATTTTGGAACATATCAATGACGAATGAAACATTTTGAAACATATCAATGGCAGATGAAATATTACGGAACATATTAATGATAGATAAAATGCTTCGGAACATATCAATGACATATGAAGCATTTCGGAGCATATCAAAGAACAAATATGAAATAGAAGCTAAAACATCATATATGACATTGTATACATTTCATTCTTATCCAAAGCATAGATAGAAGCATATAACCAAAGCTTTGGATATCATATCAAGCAAATAGAATGTGAAGTGGGATCCCAAACATAATATGGTCAATCCATTTCTAAATGACCTCCAAACATAATCTAGAGCATCGTGGGCTCTAAACACATAACTTTTACCATTCTGGCAAAGGTCCAGATAATCCCTTCACCATTTCTAGCAAAGGTCCATATAATCCCTTTACTATTTCTAGCAAAGGTCCAAATAATCCCACAAATAGTAGAGTATAAAAGGGCATTGTGAACAATAAAGTTGGGACATATCGGAAACACATGCGGAACAACGGAATGCATATGCCTATACGAAACATTACGATACAAACATGAAGTTTACATAACAGATCAAGGTATGAAAATACTCGCAAAACAAGAGTATACATGAATTTGAAATAATAATATAAAGCTCAACTAAAGTAAGGATTTTAGCTGAAATCAATTACCAAAGATACAAAACAAGAATAGGCAAAATTGATCAAAGCTTGATTCTGACAAAATTTGAGAGGCACATTGAATAAATTGTTTGGATAATCAATTATGCTCTAGTTTGTACAAAATAATAGTCATTTGAAAGATGTATCAATCTAGTTTTTAATAACTTAAGTTTTGTATGAATTGGAGTTTCCAGCAAGGAGTTATAAATAATTTAGTAACCAAAGATTAGAGAACATTATCTCTATTTTGCAAAATTCACAAAGTTGATTTGAATAGATGATTCAATAGGTAATTATTCTCCAAATCATTCAAATCAAAGATAAACAGAAAGGTTTATGAGTCTAGTTTCCAATAAATCATTTTTCACCTAAATCAGAGTTTACAACAGAGAGTTATCAGCAAGAATGTATTGAAAGGTTAAAACTAACAGTCTCTATTTTATAGATTTCATAGGGTCAACTGAAATACCAGTTTTGGTAGGTAAAGAGACTCCTAATTTATTAATCTTAGTATCAAAAGAAAGAGTTGTGAGTCTATTTTCGGATGCATTTGGTTTTTTCAAAATCAAGAATCTTTGCAGAATGTTATGGCTAGAACAATACAAAAATGTCAGATCTAAAAAATTTCCAGATTCACAGTTTTATTCCCAAATGATAGAATAATTAAGTATGAAGCCAAAATCTTTCAAAGTTTTCATAATTAAGATAAAATTAGATATCAAAATTGCTATAGGAAGGGGTTAGAAAACTTGCTTTAAACAAATTTGAGTCCCAAAGTTGTGGAATTGATGCAAAATCTCAAGCCAAAACAAAGCTTTTTCTTCTTCTATTTCAATCCCTCTTTCATTCTCCTCTCAAATCCACATTGGCTGCAGCTCTTAAGTTTTCATCATTTTATTTCTCCTCTGATGCTTTAGATATAGCAAATATAAGGATTGCAAGGTGGCAAGCTTGCATGAAAGGGGCTTAGGTGTCATCCATAGAATAAACTTAGGTGGCACCATTAGGTTCGCTAGTGACACATGTCCACCATTTTTTTTTCTTTAACTTAAATCTGAATCTTTAATAAATCATATCAAATTTTTAATATTTACTCTTAGGTCCTTAAATTACAAATAAGCCCTTACAAAATTTTTAAAATAAGGGATGTTACAACACTAGGTGGTACCATCACTTGACAGTCTCTCAAAGATTGTGTCTGTGCGGTACCACCGCCCAAACTGCCGGTACCACTACCTAACACAGTCTCAAAGTGCCATGACGATTTCACATGTTTAGTTACTGTTTGGGTTTTCCACTTGACCCAACACAACCCAAACATAGGCCCAATTGACCCCTAATTGAGTTGGCCCAATTCCAGCCCAATTATGTGCTAACTATGAATTTTAAGACATTTTCTGTGCTAAACAAGTCAATAAGTCTAGGTTTCTTCCGGCGAGCTTCCGATGATCTTCCGGCGAACTTCCGATGATCTCTCGACAATGTTCCAACAGACTCCCAGCAAGCTCCTAGACTTCATGATGATCTTCTTGGCGAGTTTCGATGAGCTTCTTTGGCAAGCTCCTGGACTTCTCGGTAGCTCCTAGACTTCTCGGTCAATTCCGATAGAACTTCCGACGAACGTCCAGACTTTCGACGAATTTTAGAACTAGCAATGATATCTCGTTCTTGACTCCGAGACTTCATTTGCTTTATGCCTTGATCACTATCATAGTTAATCCTGCATAAATAAAACTTACTTCGATCTAGAAAATTATTACAAAGCATGAATCATGTTGTCCGGCATGTCATTGGTCCATCGACGCTTCGTCCGATTCTTCAACGCATTGTCCTCTCTCGTGGCCTATTGTTCAATCGGCCAGTTGACCTCCGTAACTCTGATTTCGTTGGCGCAATTTCCGCTCTTCTTGGCCCGAAGCCATAGCCCGATGCCTTCTATCGATACGTCGATCGATCCTCCGACTCGATGTGCAATCTTCTAACATGTTCCACTCCGGCCCAACATGATTCTTCCTACTTTAATTGTCTCTCCCTGATCGAAGCTTCCTGCGTCACTCAAAACGCAGATCAAATCATAATACTCTCAATTGGTTTCATCATCAAAATTCGAGATTCAATAATCTCCCCCTTTTTGATGATGACAACTAATTGATGACGGAGTTTAAACAAACTCCCCCTATCAATATG